>CAKNYM010052626.1:330963-400038 GCA_932195095.1 Andricus curvator | reverse complement strand
CCGATTGCTGCCTACAATACTTACTCCCTCTTAAATTAATAAATGGCTGATTATAGTCTGACCTATACTACTGACCCCTCATAACTGTTTGTTGTACTCGTCTATACTACTAACCTTCTATTGCTGCCTACACTATTTACTTCCTCTTAAATTCCAAAACGTCTGACTATAGTCTGAGCTATACTACTGACCCCTTATAACTGTTTATTGTACTCGCTGATACTACCAACCTTCCATTTCTACCTACACTACTTACTCCCTCTTAAATTAATAAATTGCTGATTATAGTCTCACCTATCCTACTGACCCCTCATAACTGTTTATTATACTCTCCTATACTACTGACCTTCCATTGCTGCCTATACTACTTACTGCCTCCTAAATTTATAATTGTCTGACTGTTTTATGTCCTATACTACTGGATCCTCATAACTGATAATTTTGCTTGCCTATAACTACTGACTTCCGATTTCTGCCTATACTACTTACAGCCTCTTAAATTCCTAATTTTCTGACTGTAGTATGTCCTATACTTTTGGATCATCATAACTGATTATTTTGGTTGCCTATAACTACTGACTTCCGATTGCTACCTATACTACGTACTGCCTATTAAATTCCTAATTGTCTGACTGTAGTATGTCCTATACTACTGAATTCTCATAACTGATTTTTTTGGTTGCCTATAACTACTGACTTCCGATTGCTGCCTATACTACTCACTGCCTCCTAAATCCCTAAATTCCTCACAATAGCCTGACCTATATTACTGGCGGTTTTTAATTGACCATTTTACTATCCTATGCTACTATCCTCCCATTTTTGCCCTTACTACGTACTGTCTCTTAAATTACTGAGTGGCTGACTATGCTCTGACTTATACTACTTCCTCCCATTACCTCCTAGGTTCCTAAATGCCTGACTATTTTGACGTTTATGGGCGGCCTCTAAGAAATAAATCAAATATAAAAGTTGCACGAATGAAATTCTAAATCTGCACCGTTTAAACTTGATTTCTCGACGAACGTTTCTCCAAGAGTCACGCACGCCCCATCCTCATTATTGTTCTTAGTACTTAACTGTTATACTCGTTACTACTATTTACGCCACGTTATGTTCATTATGCTCTCGCTTCTGTTTTTGAGAGGCTGCTTGCTAAGTCGTGCGTGCAATTAATGTTCACAAGCGAACCGGGGAAAAGTGGTGAGAACCTCGTGGAAATCACGTTAATCCGTCGGAAGTGACGATTAATTTCTGTCAACAACGAGGAAGGACAACTTTCCATTGTAGTAGACTATAAGCAGGAAAATTTACGAGACGAGTTTTACAAAGGTAATAATTCGGGAGTAAATGCCAGAAAAGCGAATGATTCGTTTCTGGTATTAATCGAAGGAAAACAACTGTACGGAAACGTGGAGCTTTAATCTCGTTTTAATTACGTTTCGAATTTTAATTGGCTTATGGAGTTTAACTTTAGTATTTTCATTAGCTTTACAGTATTTTCATTGGCTTTAGGATTTTAATTGGCTTTAATTCTTCACTCGGCTTTATTAAATCAGATTTTCATTATTTTTCGAATCAAATGGGCCAACGGCCATACCACGCTGAAAAACCCAGTTCTCGTCAGATCACTGAAGTTAAGCAGCGTTGGACGCGGTTAGTACTTGGATGGGTGACCATTCAAGAATACTGACATGAGTGCTGTTGGCACATCGTGGGTGTGGTGAGCCCACACTTGTAGTTATTTATAAATACAAGAAAAACCTAGAAACACTACCCGAATCGGGTAGTGTCACGCCTACCCTGAAAGGGAAATGGTTTAATGGTATATATAAATGTAACAAACGTGAAGGTTTCCGAATTGTGTTTCAGGAAATAGAGCTCATGGAAAAATCCTGTATCATTTTACCAACAGGAATATCAATATTGAGAGCTTTTAAACTCAGTGAACAGAATCAACCAATTTTATTATTGTTAGAATTTGAACTCAGGCAATTTTTTTGATATTTCATTATCCTTACAAAAATAAAGAATGCAAAATACGGGTTGTGTATAATTTTTAACAAACATTATACAATTTATATTTACATTTCAAAATAAGATCCCAAATACTTATTTATGCAAGTTCGGAAAATACTGCATTCTAGACGTCTCTGCGTTTAATAGAACAATAAATTCTTTGAAATAAAATAATGCATATTTTTTCAGAGTTCTTTAGAAAATATTTTACTTTTAAACCCTAAAACATGAATTTTTGATAAATAGTTCATTTTCGAACGAGAAGTTAATTTTTAGACCAATTTAGAATACATTCAAAACCAAATAGTTGAAGTTTTAAACAAAAGAGACAATTTTTCATCCAAATATTTTGTTAAATTAACAACCAAAAATTGAATAGTTAAATTTGTAACCAAGAAAGATTTTTCAAGAGAAAAAAAATTTCAACATTATTGTTGAATTTTCAATCCCAAAAGGCAATCTGTCTACAGAACAGTTGAATTCTTGTCCCGAAAATGTAAATGTTTAACCAAATAGGTGAATTTTTCTACGAAAATAATAGCATTTTAAACCAAAGACGGATTTTTACTCTCAAACCCTAGGAGATGAATTAGCAATAAATAGTTCATTTTTGAACATTAAATTGAATTTGTCTTTAGAAAAATAATTTAATTTTCAACCAAGTATTAGAATTTTTAAATAAAAGAGATACATCATGAACCAAAAATGAAATAGGTCAATTTTCAACCAAACAACTCGAATCTTCAAAAACATAGTTAAATTTTTAAAGAAAGAGATGAATCTTCAACTGAAGCGATGAATTTTCAAACCAGAAAGACGAATTTAAAAAAAAAAAGATTTGAATTTTTGATTAAGGAAGATTTTCCAATCAAGAGAGTAAAAAATTTTCAACACTTAAATGTAAATGTTAATCTAGAACCAAATAAATTCACAAACAAAATAAATTTTTTTCAACCTAAAGCCTGAACAAACATAGATCTCAAAGAAAAAAAAGTTCTACGACACAAAAGCGTATGCAGTGAGGCAATTGATTTTTAACAAAAAATGGAATAGATAAATTTTCAGTTATGAACATTAATTTGAAAAAATATAAATTTTCCACAAAATTCTTGAATTTTTAACCAATAAAATAAATTTTTCACAGAATAGTTAAACTTTCGACCAAGTAGTTTAATTTTCGACCAAAAAGATGACTTTTTAACAAAATAATTAAATTTTCAAGCAAATAGCAGAATTTTTAATGAAAAAGAGATAAGGCAAAGAATTAGAAAAGAATAAGCTTTTAACCAAAAATAGTTTGATTTTATTTTTAGGGAGAAGAAAAAAATAAGGAAAGAAGGGGAAGTTTCTTGAAAAGAGTGAAAAAATAGAAATTGTTTAAAAGGGGGAAACAATTAAATTTTTTCCTAGAGGTTCAACTTACTGAAATTTTGATTACAATTTGCTAATAGTTTCAAAGAACGAGGAGTAATAAATTCTCAAACGCAATTAAATTTTTTCGGCCTAAAGCTTGCGTTAACCTGGATTTTAAAAGAAAAAAAGATCCGCGACATAAAAGCCTTTTCTGTGTGGCCATTAATTTTCAGTCAAAAATAGATTGGATAAATTTTCAGCCAAAAATAGAAAAGATAAATTTTCAGCCAAGAAAATTAATTTAAAAAAAAAACAACAATGTTTTAACAAAATTGTTGAATCTTCAACCAATAAAATAGATCTTTTACAAAATAGTTCACTTTCTAAGCAAGTAGTTTAATTTTCGAGAAAAAAAATGAATTTGAACAAAATATTTGAATTTTCAACAAATAATTAAATTTTTAACCAAATAGTTAAATTTTTAACCAAAAATAGTTTGATTATATTTTTAGGTAAAAAAAGATAAAACTGGGAAAAGTGGAGAATAGGAGAAAGAGTGCAAAGTCTCTAATCACAAAATAAACAAATAAATTCTTATTTTTGAATTCATTTTATATTCAATTTACACTTTTTGTTAGAGATTCAACTTGCGGAAATTTTTATTACAATTTGCTAATATTTTCCAAGAACGAGAAGTAATAAATTATCAAACAAAATTAAATTTTTTCTGCCTAAAGCTTGTATCAACATAGATCTCAAAGAAAAAAAAGATCCACGACATAAAAGTGTATGCTGTGAGGCAATTAATTTTCAACCAAAAATGGAATAGGTAAATTTTCAGTTATGAAAATTAATTAGAAAAATATAAAGTTTCAACAAGATTCTTAAATCTTCAACCAATCAAATAGATTTTCTACAACATAGTTGATTTTTCAACAAAATAATTAAATTTTCAAACAAATAGTAAAATTCTCAACCAAAAGGGATAAAGCAAAGCATCAGAAAAGAATAAGCTCTCACCAAAAATAATTTGATTTTGTTTTTTGGGGAAAAAGAGGAAAAGGGGAAGTTTTTTTTAAAAGCGTCACAGAAAAGGAATTCTCTAAAGAAGGGGAAAAGCGGGGAACAGGGGAAACAGTGCAAAGTCTCTAATCACAAAATAAAGAAATTCCTATTTTTAAATTCATTTTATGTTAAATTTGTATTCCTCATTATAGCTTCAACTTACTGAAATTTAGATTAAAATTGGCTAACATTTTCCAAGAACGAAGAGTAATAAATTCTCAAACAAAATGAAATTTTTTCAGCCTAAATCTTGTGTCAACATAGATCTAAAAAAAAAGATCCACGACACAAAAGCGTATGCTGTCTGGCAATAACGCCCTACCAGCAGGATGGCTTATTCTAATCATCGTGACCGTACGAAATTAAAGTCCCGGCAGTAATTAACGCCCGTCTCCATGGATATATGGATAATCGCCATAAAATTACGCGAGTCTACGTTCTGTAGACCAACGGTCAGGGGGTGAGTGTAAAATGGTGTTTGTGTAGGTAGGGTGGTGTGTGTGGGGGGGGGGTAGTTTCAGCAAGTGGGTGGCAGGTTGGATTTAATAAGCCATAATACTCGCCTCCACTGCCCTTTCCGCACCTCACTGCGAACGTTTCCGCGTGTAATTGGTTTCCGCCTGCTACCCTCGCACTTTGACTATGGGGCGTCTTGCCCCCGTACATGTGTTTACGATAATGATGATGATGGCGAGATTAACGTTAAAAAATTATTACGGAATTACGCTGTAAAAGGACGGGAAAAAAATTGATTATGTTCTCAGATTACGGTCTTGATCACTATGTCCTGTTAGCAAGTAGGTAAAGCTGATCTCATTAAGACCAACTCATTTTACTGCCGTAAAATGAGGCAAAGGTTTTCTAACAGGTGACACTTCAGTGATAAAAAAATAAAATTTAAATTTGTGTTGATACATTAAAGACAAAAATTATAAACCCAAAAAAATTTGGCAGGTTTATTTTTAACCTGACAGTTCAATTTTAATGCAAAAAAGGACGAATTTTTAGGAGATAGTTGACTTTTCAAACCGGAAAGGTGAATTTTTGGGATAGAATTCATTTTCAGCCAAAAGAGATAAATTTTAAACCAAGAAGGATGATTTTTCTACAGTAAAAGATTAATTTTCAATACAAAAGGGTGAGTTTACAGCCAAAGATTTCAATTTTATACAAAAAAGATGATTTCAGCAAAATGTGTGAATTTTCAACAAAATAATTTTAATTTAACAAATAAGTTAAATTGTTAACCAAATAGCTTCAGTTTTAACTAACAATATTACATTTTGACAAAAAGACGAACTTTCAACAAAATAGCTCAATTTTCAACTCAAAATATAAGTTCTCAACCAAAAATGAAAAAATTGTATTTTAAGTTTAAAAAATTAAGTTTAGACAAAAAAAACTAATTAAAAATTTTCAACAAAGCACTTGAATCCTCAACCAAAAAGATGTATTTTTAATATAGCAGATAATTATCGATGAAAGTCGAGTATTTTAGAGAAAATTTGTTCTGAAATCCGAAAAGGGAAGTCAAATTTGCAGTTTGAAAAAATTGTTTTCGAAAAAAAAACGAATTTCTAAGAAGTTGAATTCAACTAAAAAGACGAATTTTCAACAAAATAGTCGAATTTTCAACCAAAATAATGAATTTTCAACAAAGAAGATTAATTTTCTACCGCAGTAGACAAATTTTCTACAAAATACATGAAATTTCTACCGAATAGTTGAATTTTCAAATAAAAGAAAAAAAGTTTTCAATCAAAAACGGAATAGCTAAATTTAAAAAGAAAAAGTAATTTTTAACCAAAAAGACGAGTTTCCAAGAAAACAGGTTAGATTTTTAAACCAAAAGCTAAATTTTCAAACAAATAGTTTATTTTTTTCTTACAAAATAGTTGAATTTTCAACAAAAAATATGAATTTTCATCAAAAAAGTTAATTTTTAACTAAGTAATTTATTTTTCTGCCAACTTGTTAAATATTTTGATGAAAATCAACATTTTGTTAGGAATTCATATTTTTGGTAGAAAATTGAACTACTTGTTTAAAAATTAAACTATTCATTAAAAAATTCAACAATTTGGTAGACAATCACACTATTTTTTTAAAACTCAAACTAATTTTTTAAGAATACATTTTTACAGTTGAAGATTTATTATTTTAATTGAAAATTCATCTATTTGGCTACAAATTGAACTATTTTGTTGAAAATTCCTTTTTTTTTGTTAAAAGTTAATTTCTTAAACTGGAATTTAAATTATTCCTTTTTTGGTTGTAAATAGATCCTTTAAATTGGAAATTCAACTGCAAATTGGCATTATTAGATTGAAAATTCAACAACTTGTTTCAATTTTATTTTATTTTTCAAGAGAAAAATATTTTCAGCTAAAAATTAATCCTCTTCTTGGGTATTCAACTATTATATTGAAACTTCCTATTTTTCGATTGAATTTAACTATTTTTTGTTAAATATCAAAACCTTTCTTGGGTGAAAAATCACCATTTTAGTAGGAAATTCATCTATTTGGTTAAAATCTTAACTGTTCTGTTGGAAATTCCTTTTTTTGTTCCAAATTAATTTTTTTAACTGAAAGTTTAACTTTTACATTGTTGGCTGCAAACATGTATTTTTTAGTTGACATTTTAACTGTTTGGTAGAAAACTAACTCTTCTTGTTGAAATTTGATTTTTTTTCGTTAAAAATTCAACTATTTGGCTAAAAATTAATCATTAATGAGGTTAACATTAATTATTTTGAAATTCTTTTTTCGGTTAAATTAAACTGTTTTTGATGAAAAAATAAACTCTTTTTTGGCTGAAATATAAACTATTATATTTTGCAATGAGTATTCATCTTTTTTGGTTGAAAATTCAGCTATTTGGTTGGAAATTATTTTTTTGCCAATAAATTTTTTCAACTCAAAATTTACCCCTTTTCGTTGATTTTTTTTTTCGTTGACAATGCAACTATTTGGCTAAAAATGAATCAGTTTTGGTTGAGGATTTAACTATTATGTTGAAAATTCTTTTTCCCCGGTTAAATTAAACTCTTTCAGATTGAAAAATAATTTTATTTTTTATTTTTTTGGTTTAAATATCAACTATTACATTTTTCATTGAGAATTCATCTTTTTTGTTTGAAAATTACACTCTTTGGTTGAAAGTTGAACTATTTTCATAAAAATTAATTTGGGTGCTCGAAAATTTATCATTTTAGTTGAAAATTCATATCTTCGGTTGGAAATTCATTTTTTTTCAGAAAATTTAATATTCCTACTTAACATTTTTTCATTTGAAATCACTTGTGATTCTATTTTATCAAAAAATCTCTTTACTCGCTTTGTTAATAGAGAATTTTTTTTAAATTAAGAAGTGAAAAAATCACGATAAAAATAGGGTTTTCTCTTGAAGGTAATTTCCATTTTAATATAGGATAAGGTCCAAAATTGAAATTTCACAGGATAAAAAAAAACAGTTTTCTGCAATAGGTTTTCTAATATAAAAATTGGATAAAATTGTAAAAGTATATGTTTCCTGACAGCTCCACATTAAAAATGTAAAAAAATTCAGAAAAAATTGTTTTCATGTGCAATATATGTATTTTTTGGAGATGGACATAAAATAAAATTATTTCTATACTAGACGATGAAAAATTTATCATCAATTATAAAGTTATGTGGCCATTATTTACAATTTTTGAGGGAGATCGAAATTTAAAAAAAAATCCAAAAAAATTGTATCAACGTGTGAAAAGCCCGCAGAAACAACTCAACCGCAAAGCTTCTCTAGGGAATTAAGGTGAAACTCCTAGATGCTGTAAACACTTTTTTTTCATTTTTAATATTCATCTCATACTCATGCATAAGCGCAGGCATATATGAAAGGATTACTGCGTGGTTGGATACTATAACCCAATAACAAAGCCACTGGCATTTTGTGCTTTGCGGAGGTAGTGCCGGCTCTTTGCTCCCTTTACACCCTCTTTTAGTTTCTTCCTTTCTCCCTCTGCTTTCTCTCTTTCTCTATTCTCTACTTTCTCTTTTCCCTTGAAACTCCCCTTTGCATTCTGTTTTCTCACTTTATGTTGCAATGCACCTCCGCTTAGCATAACAATGCCAACTCTGAGCGAGCAACAAACGCTATGACGATAAACCGTAGAGGGAGTACCAAGTTATTGCCAGCGTAATAGGGTTTGAACCAGTTCAACAAAAAAAATCAATTTTTAATTAAATAGTTAAATTTCCAAATAAATAGCCTAATTTTCAACAAAATAGTTGCATTGTTAATCATATTGTTTAATTTTCAAGCCAAAGAGACACATTTTATACAGAACAGGTTAATTGCTTCCTCATAGAGGGAGGTTTGTAATGACCTAAATTTTCAAATATACTTTTTTGACATATTTTGCTATAATTCGACCCCAGGACCTCGAAAATAAAGTTTTTAAAAAATGTCCGTGCGTGTGTATGTAACTTTTTTTTTGAACCATATCTCGAAAAGAAAGAGAGCTATGATTATGAAATTTGGATGAGGTGTAGCTCGGACTGATATCCGGGTCTGACAGGATTTTGAGCTAGATCGACCATTTACAAATAGTTTTTCCCTGCGTTCAGAGATTTAAAAAGGAAAATTCTAACGAGTTTATATAAGAAAACATTTTTTGATATTCAAAATACAACAATACGATATCGCGTAATTCGCGTCTCTGAAACCCATTGATCGACCTATTGTTGAAACTTTTTTGACATACCAGTACCGATTTATGAAGTTTAAAGAAATGGTTTATTTTGTTTATATGAAAAAAAAACTTTTTTGATATTCAAAACACGACAATATTACATGTAGAGTTTTTGTTCGCGTCCTTGAGACGCATCGATTGACCTATTGATGAACCTTTCATGATCCAGCAGTACCGATTTATGAATTTAAAAAAAAATGGTTTATTTTGTTTATATGAAAAAAACATTTTTTATATGCAAAACACGACAATATTTCATGTAGAGTTTTTGTTCGCGTCCTTAAGACGCATTGATTGAACTATTGGTGAACCTTTTATGACCAAACAGTACCGATTTATAAAGTTTAAAAAAATTTTTTTTTTTTGTTTATATGGAAACAACTTTTTTGATATTCAAAACACGACCATATTACATGAAGAGTTTTTGTTCGCGTCCTTGAGATGCATCGATTGACCTATTGGTGAACCTTTTATGAGCTCTTATGATCTAGCAATACCGTTTTATAAATTCAACAAATATATTGTTCATCTTGTTGATATAAGGAAAACTTTTTTAGTATTGGGAATACAACTATAATGTATATCATATATTTGTTCGCGTCTTTGAGACGTGTGGATTTACCCTGGCGAAAGTATCGGATAGGAATTACTTCCGAACCAATCCGAAATCATCCGAATCATTCCGGAATCTGTGTCAGAACCAATCCGAGTTAATTTGAACCAATCCGAAATAATTTCTACATTTCGTTCGATCCAAATCGGTCAAAAATTAATCCGACTCAATCCAGTTCAATCCGCACTTTCAATCCGAATAAATCCGAACCAAATTATCAATCCGAATGAATCCGAACTCGGATTGACCTAAAACGATTTCCAATCCGATTGAATCCAATTCAATCTGAACTCGGATTCATTCGGATTGAAAATTCAGTGTATATCAATCCGAGTTCGAATTGATTCAGATTCATTTGGATTTCAATTTTGGTTGGGATCGGTTCGGATTGGTTCGTTTTATAGTTCGGATTGAACCGGATTGAGTCGGATTAATTTTTAAACGATTTGGGTCAAACAAAAGATTAATAAGAAAATTGTGAATTTGAAATTTCTTGCAATATAACTTTAAAAAAGTTGAAATTATGGATAATCGTAGAAAATATTCTTTCAACAAATAATTGGTTTGAAATTTTGTTTTATTTATTATAAAATATTGGCACATCTTTCAAATAATGTTATTCTATGAAACTTAGGCCATTTATTTCGACATATTCGCCTATTTATAAAAAAATTGAAAGCCTAATTTAAAAATCAGACTCAATAACTCTCTTAGAAATCTTATCAGATTTTATTTCAAATTTTTTTTTTCAATACGGTCAATATTTGTGAGCTGTACGTTATTCTGAACCAAAAATGTCATTTTTTCCCCACTTTGCGGCAATCTGAGAGACCTGGGTTCGAATCCCAGTGAAGCTTGAGAGATTATTTTCACAACGTATAAAATTATTAATCAATATTAAAAAAATATTGATTTTAGACCATGCGAACAAAAAACATTAACATCAAATTATTCAACACAATTTGCTTGGTCAAAACCATAACATCAAAAATATAAAACATTTGAATGTTTAAAAAAATTGATCTTACAAGTATGAGGAATTACGTCGGAATTCAACTTCTAAGGGTTGTGAAGAAAATATTTTGATCTCTCCGTAGCTTAGTGAGTAAGAGCATCAGACCGGAAATCTCAAAGACCAGGGTTCGGATCCCAGCGCAGCTAGAGAGATTTTTTTCACCAATTATAAAATTAATAATCAATATTTAACAAATATTGATTTTAGACCATGTAGCCAAATGTATTATGTTGAAAATTCGTCGTTTGGTAGAAAATTCTACTTCGCAGGTTGAAAATTCAACAATTTTATTGAATTTATCATGAATAGTAGAAATGTCATCTTTCTTGGTTGAAAATGCACTCTTATGTTGAAAATTTAACTTTTTGGGTAGAAAATTCAACTGTCTTCTCAAAAAATCCTTTTTTTTCCTGAAAATTCAACTATTTGGTTAAAAATACAACTGTTTTTGAAGTTTAATTTTTTTTATTGAAAATTTCACCATTTGTTTGAAAATGTATCCTTGTAGGTTAAACATTAACGCTTTTGTTAGAAATTCAACTGTATTAAAAAAATAACTTTTTTTTGGCGTCATAATTTAACAATGGGAAGTTCAAGCATGAATAATGAATTTTATGTATGTGAAATATTTCTCTAAATCATACTACAACCAAGGCTCTTACGTTTTCTGAAATCAACTCTATCGTTGTTTAGATTTATTAAATGCAAAATGGAAAAATTTGAAGCAATTAATTCAGCATATTTCTTTGGAAAAAAGTTTTAAATAAGAATTTTTAAAGAAATTCTTACAGAAAATAAGTATGTTAACTCTATACCAAAGTAGGTAGACTATTTCCTGTTTTTCTTTTTCACCATGTATCCTCAGCCTTCCGGCGAAATTATCGTCATGCGAAAGTGAGAATCTGCCGACACGAAGAGGGAACAGTAAAAAGGACAATTTTAGAGAAATATGACACTTCGTGTTATGCTTGAGGTACAAAATTCAGTAGTCACGGAAATTTGTAGTGAGACGCGAAATACTCAGGGTTTTTACTGCCTAACTTACTTTAAAAAACTGAAAAATTAATCTATTCAAAAAGAAAATGTGATCAAAACCGAATCCTCACAAAAATAAATCAAATCTTTGTTTGAAAAAAAAAATGATATTTAGAGGTGGCCGCGCAAGCCCCATGAATTCTAACACCTATTTCCCATGAGAAAAAAAAACGTTTTTGTCAATTTTCTTCAGTATTGTCATTATTAAGTTCATTGATTGAAAATTCAACATTTCTTTTCACAATTAGCCATTAGATAAGAATAAAGAATTATTTTTTGAATATCACCCCCATAAGTCTGTTTTATAGGGCCCCATTAGTGAAAAATTGACTTTTGCGAGTTTTTAGCGCTAATTATGATTTTTGCGGTTTTTTGTTTTAAATTGTTTCAAATTCATAAAACACTACTTTCTACTGATAATTAGATGTTCAGATAAATTGTTCAAACAATTAATTATTGTTTTTAGCGATTTTCTGTCAGAATAGAGATAGAAAGTCGCGGTTTTTTTTTAAATTTTAAACTTTTTGTCCAATTTTCAATTAGAGTGAGGTAATAGTTCATTGATGTTAACAAACATAATTGCTTAAATAATTTATTATAATTTTGAATAATATTGTCTTTTAATAATGCTGGATATTGCGTTTTTTTCTGAAATTTTCAACTTTTTGACCACTTTCCACTTGGAGTGAGTTACTTTTTAATTTAATTTAGAAAAAATAATATTTTTAACCAACTATTATTGGTTATAGCTTCTTCTTCTTTTTTTTTAATTTCTAACATTTTGTCCGCTTTTCAATTAGGATGAAGTAATAATTAATTCAAGTTAATAAAAATAATTGTTCAAACGACTAATTATTATTGTTAATAATATTCTGTTTACTTAATGGTAAAGCGTTGCGGTTTTTTCTGGAATTTTTAGCTACTTGTCCACCTTTCACTTAGTGAGATAATAATTCACGCAAGTTAACATAAATAGTTGTTTGAACAATTTATTATTGGTAATCATTATTTTCTCTTTGATAAGCTCTAAAAAATTTCAGTTTTTGCTTAGATGTTTATTATTGTTTAAAACTTTCTTCTCTTAGATTAATAACTTTGAATTTTTAGTTAGGAACAAATAATTATTATCAATATTAATTTGAACAAAAAGGTTGTCAGTAACTACTTCAAGGAAAATTTACACTAAATATGTTTCATATAAAAAATTTTGAAGAATATTTCAAATATCTGTTTCATTTCAGAAGAATTTGTTCATTAGTAAAAAACCAAAGCAAAGCTAAAAATTATAGAAGAAACCACAACCTTTTAACAATTATCTAAGAGAAGATATTTATAACAATAATAAATTGTTTAAGAAACTATGTTTGTTAACTAGCATTATTTATTACTTTACTAATTAAAAAGTGGGTAAAAATTAAAAAATTTAAGAAGAAACCGTAAGTATCTAGCATTCATAAAGGAGAAAGTTATAAACAATAATAATTTTTTTAAATGATTATTTTTGATAAAATGAATTAATTATCAACTCACTCCATTTGAAAAATAGACAAATAGTTGAAAATTTCAGAAAAAATTGCAACTTTCTGGCATTATTCAAGTTGAATTTTATTAAAAATGATAAATGAAAATTGGAAATTTGTTTAAAAAACTGCAATTTTGTTGTATTATTCTAAGAGTATATTATTAACAATGATAATAAATTGTTTTGAAAAATTTTGTTAGATTATAATCCATTCAATTGAGCAGAATTGTATACATTTAAAAGAATTTAAGCAAATTTAAAAGAATTCAGAAGTAATTAAAAAGAAAAAGATAATTCTGAAGAATTTAAAAGAATTCAGGATAAATTATTAAAAATTCATGGTGAAATCTACCTGAATTCAAATGAATTAAAAAAAATATTCTGTTGAATTCACTCAAATTATAGGAAATTTAGTTGAATTCAGGGGAATTCGAGACAATTCAACGAAAATTTATACAAAGTCAATATGAATTCAAAACAATTCAAATCAATGGAAGAAAAGTTTTTTAAATCCAAAAATATTCCACGGAATTTAGTGGATTTCAAGGTTATTAAAAAGTGTTCGGGGTGAATTCAATAGAATTAAAAAGAATTTAATAACATTCATACGAATTTAAGATGAATTAAAAATAATCAAAATAAATGGATCAACATTTATAAGCTACAAAAAAAAATACAACCCAATTCAGATAAATAAGAGTGAATAGAATTAGCGAATAAGAATTTGATGCATATTTCATGAGAATTTGAGATGAATTCAAAAGCATTTAGGAATAATTAAAAAGGAAAAGATAATTCGGAATAGCTTGAAAGAATTTGAAAGAATTCAGGATAAATTATTAAGAATTCAGGGTGAAATCTACCTGAATTCAAATGAATTAAAAAACTCCAAAAATATTCTGTTGACTTCAGTCAAATTGTAGTAAATTTAGTTGCATTTAAAGGAATTCAAAGAATTTCAACGAAATTTATACAAATTCAATATTAATTCAAAACAATTCAAATGAATGGATGAAAAGTTTTTGGAATCCAAAAATATTCACGGAATTGAGTGGATTTAAAGGGTATTAAAAAGTGTTCAGGGTGAATTCAATAGAATTAAAAAGATTTTAATAACATTCATACGAATTCAAGATGAATAAAAAATAATTAAAATAAATGGATCAAAGTTGTTAAAATACAAAAAAAAATACAACCAAATTCAGATAAATAAGAGGGAATAGAATTAGTGAATAAGAATCTGATACATATTTCATGAAAATTTGAGATGAATTTAAAAGTATTCAGGGTGAATCAAACACAATTTTTGATCCAGAAATAATCCATTTAATTCAGTGGATTTCAAGGAAATTCCAAAGAATTTAGGGTGGATTCAATAGAATTCAAAGGAATTGAAGAAAATTCAGAGAAGGGTATAGACCAGAATTCAATAGTGTTAAACCCTTGGATTTCTTGTTGTAATTTCTTAAAAGTAAAAAGACTAAAGTGATTTTTTAATTTAAAAAGTCGAAAAAAAGTTTCTTTGATCCAAAGAAATTTCTTTGGTTGAAGAAAATGTTTTTTTTTTTGTGTTCCAATGACACTTTTTATTCAATTTAAAGTGATTGTCTTAATTTTGAATTTATGGTTGGCTATATAAAAAAAATTGTATTGAAGAAACTGTTTATTTAATTGAAAAAAAAAATTCTGAGTGTTCCCAACACCTGTGTTTTTATTATATTAATTCCTAAAACAAAAGATTCTTTTAAAAAAACAAAAAGAATATTTAAAAAACATTAAAACACTATTGTAAATAGTTAAAAAAAAATTAAAGGTCAAAACAAAGCTAAGCTTTATTTTACGTTGAAAGTTAAACGAGACGCGAGAACACAAAAGGCCGTAAAAACAAATCAAACTATGGGCAATCGGGCGTATGGATGCGTCAAATGTCAGCCTGACATGAACCAGAATTCAAATTTCAAAATATTCAACCATTCCATTTTTTCACCCCCCCCCCCAACCCTCCAATTTTTCATCAATTTGGCGTGTATCGATTGGCTGTTGAATTACACCAAAAATGCATCACCCTCGAGTGTCTGCTTTTGACCGAGCCTCGCGGTTTCCAATTACAGTTTCGTTCGAAAAGCGTCACAACGCCAGGGCCAATTCTGACCTGATGGGTTCATGAACGTATAGCTCACCCTTCCCAGCTAACTAACTCCCTTCCCTTTTATTTATTTTTTTCCTTTTTACCGAACCTGGACTAAAATGCATAAAAGTAATTAAAGAAAGTTTTCCAGTGCCTGATGAAGTCGCATCAGTTTTTCTAATCTGACATAAATACGTTTAATGCAAATATAGCGGCTTGCGAGGGGAACCTACACCCTTAGGAATTTTCGAGGGGGAAACAACTCCTAAAATCGCGGTCCAGTGGAGGTGGATTATTTCGGATTACCCCGGATGAACTTGGAGTACCTTGGATTACTCGCATTACCCTGGATTACTCCGTGTTATTCCGGATTACGGCGGATTGCTGTGGATTATCTTGGATTACTTGGATTACTCTGATATACTTATATTACTTCAGATTACTTCGGATTACTTCGCATTGCTCTGGATTACTCTTGATTACTCGGAGTACTCTGATTTACATAGATTACTTCGGACTAATACGGATTACTTCGGATAACCCCGAATTACTCGGGTTACCCCGGATTACTCGGATTACCCCGGATTACTCGGATTACTCGGATCACTCTGATTTACTTTGATAATTTCGGATTACCGCGGATTACGACGGATTACGCTAAGGTTTTATTTTTTTTATTTTATTTATTTATTTTTTATTTTCATACTCATAAATTAAAAAAATTTCAAAATATATCTGATTCTGCCAACAGCCATACCACGCTGAAAAAACCAGTTCTCGTCAGATCACTGAAGTTAAGCAGCGTTGGGCGCGGTTAGTACTTGGATGGGTGACCATGCGAGAAAACTGAGTGCTGTTGGCACATCGTGAGTGTGGTGAGCCCACACTTCTAGTTATTTACTACAAGAAACTATCCACCTAGAAACACTACCCGAATCGGGTAGTGTCACGCCTACCCTGAAAGGGAAATGGCTTAATAATATACATTATACGCTGGATTACCGCGGATTACTCGGATTAATATTATTTACTTAGATTACTTCGGATTACTCAAATATTACTCAATCCTTTAAATACATCCACCTAGAAACACTACCCGAATCGGGTAGTGTCACGCCTACCCTGAAAGGGAAATGGCTTAATGGTATACTACTACTACTACTACCTCGGATTACTAACGCCGGATTACCCCGGATTACTCGGATTACTCTGATTTACTTAGATTACTTCGGATTACTGCGGATTACTTAGGATTACTCCGGATAACGCCAGATTACCTGGATTACCCCGGATTATTTTTATAGAATTTTTCTTTGTGTGGAAATAACAAATATTAAACTTTTTGTTCAGATTTCATTTTTTAATTGAGGATTCATCACTTTTCTTGAAAGCTGAACTATTTTGTTGAAAATTACTCTTTTCATGGTTCATCCATTTCTGGTTCAAAATTTGTCTCTTTGAATTTAAAACTCTACTGTTTGATTCAAAATTCCTGTATTTTGTTGAAAAGTCATATTTTGTGGTAGAATATTAATCTTCTTGGTGACTAATCTATCTCTTTGGTTAAAAATTTCCTTTTTTTGTTGAACATTTAATTATTAGGTTATTAGGACAAAGTAATAGAAAACATATTCGCATTAAACAGTGCCTCATTCAGGGTTGCTACAGTATTTCAATTTCTAAATTCATTTACGGATAAAACCAAACATACACCTAGAAGATTGATAATGTTAATGCAAAACAAAATATATTTCTAGATATATTTTAAACACTTTTTAGTTGTGTTTTCAAGTCAAAAAGATACATTTTCAATCAAAGAAATGAATTTTTAACTAAAATGATGAATCTTCAATCAAAAATATGAATTTTTAACCAAATAGTTGAATTTTCCACCCAAAAGATTAATTTTCTACAAAAAAAGACTCATTTTCAACAAAGTACATGAGTTTTCATCTAAAACAAATCAATTTTCAACCAAAATTAGAATAGTTAAAATGTCGGAAAAATAAATGTTCAAGAAAATAAAAAACGAATTTTAAACAAATTATTTTTTTTTTCACAAAAAATAGAAGAATTGAATTTTCAGTAGAGACAATCAATTTTCACCTAAAAAAATCAATTCTCAACGAAATAATTCAATTTTAAACTGTAACAGATAAACTTACAAAACAAAAATATAATATTTCAATTTGCAGTTAGCAAAAAGTAAATTAAAAAAAAATAATTTTTAGAAAAATTGATTAATTTTCAACTAAAAATATCAATTTTTGAATGAAATAATTGAATTTGTAACCACTAAGTTGAACTTTCGACCTACAACCACACAGTTGTGTTTACAACCAAATGGTTTGATTTTCAAGCAATGAAGTGGATTTTGAACAATATAATTGAATTTTTAAGGAAACAGTTCAATTCTTAAAGTGCAAAATTAAATTTTCAACCAAACAGTTAAATTCTTAAGCCAATAAAAGACGACTTTTTCAGAAGGAAGTAAAATTTTCAATCCAAAAGGCACGAACTTTCTATCCCAAAATATAATTTTACAAAACGAAAAGACCGATTTTCAAGAAAAGAATTAAATTTTTAACCAGGAAAGATTTTTCCTTCAAGAATATTTAAATTTGCAGTTGCAGAACCTAGTCTTCGAAGAAAAACAATTAATATCAAAAAATAGTTAAATTTTAAAGCGAAGAGACGTTTCCTTAACTAACAATCAAGAAAATTAATTTTCAACCAAAAAAGACGAATTTCCACAAAATACATCAATTTTCCACCGAATTTTTGAATTTTCAAACTAAGAATGATTCCCATGCTTTAGCTTTCTTTGGAAAAATTTATCATTTTGGGTTCCTTTTCAGCAAAAGATGCTCATTTACTTCCTCATAGAGGAAGCTTTGTAATGTTAACATTTTCGAATATTTTTAAATTCATTTCATTAAACCTTCCTCAATTTAAAAATGCCTGATACGAGGGGTTCACAATTCGACCGATGGAGTGTACACTGACTTGAAGTGATTTCAGTGACGTCATGTGAATTCAAGTGACTTCACGCCAGTGACTTCAGCGAAGGTGTAGGGTTTATTTTCACCACTAATATCTTGAAACTGACCAGAGGATTTCTAAAAATATTCATTGCATTTTTTTAGCACTTTTTTCATTAGCATAATTCATAGTTGATGCAAGGACATAAAAGATTTCTTAATTCGAGACGAATCGATGGACCTATATTATTAATACATTTCATTGAACAGTAGGGAAGCAATGGTAATTTATATATTTGGAAAATCGGTTTTTTATACTAAAACTTTTTTCAATGACATAATTCAAAGTTGATGCAACAATATAAAAGATTCCTTGGTTCGAGACGAATCGATTGACCTACAATAATAATACATTTTGGTGAAGAGTAGGGAAGTTATGGTAATTTATATTTTTTAAATCGATTTTTATAGTAAACCTTTTCTCACTAACATAATTCAAAGTTGATGCAAGCACAGAAAAGATTCCTTCGTTTGAGACAAATTGATTGACCTACAATATTAATACATTTCATTAAAGAGCAGGGAAGTTATGGTAATTTATACATATTCTCAAAATCGATTCTTATAGTACAAATTTTCTCATTCTCATAATTTAAAGTTGATGCGAGAACAGAAAAGTTGCGTTCATTCAAGACGAATCGATTTACCTATAACATTGATACATTCAATTGGAGAGTAAGGAAGCTATGGTAATGCATAATATTTGAAAACACGGTTTTTTATAGTAAAAATTTTTTCACTAACATAATTCAAATTTGATGCAAAAACGGAAAAGATTCCTTGATTTGAGGCGAATCGATTGATCTATAATATGAATACACTTAATTGAAGATTAAGGAAGTTATGCTTATTTATAATCTTTCAATCATTTATTTCAAACAAAGAAACTGCTTTCATCGACATAATTCAAAGTTGATGCAGGCATAGAAAAGACTTTTTGATCATAAATTTTCAAATAGAATAATTCTGACAATTTTTGTAAATAAATCATAAAGCTGGGAAAGGGATAGGGTGCGACAGAACTTTTCCCTTCCCTTTTCCATCTCGAAAAATTATCATTTCGAATAGAAAATTTGATTTGTCTGATTTGTCTTCGCATTCAAAAAAATTGTTGTATTATTTTGCAATTTTGTATTTGTTGTAAATTCCTATTTTTAAATTGATCAAGATGAAGACTTTGATTTGTCTATTATTGAAAAAAATAACACAGCTAGTTTTGTTGAAGCCATGTCCCATTCTACTTTACGGAAAATTGGGAAGTACTTTCAATTAGAGATCTTTGGTAAAGGGCAATGGTCGATAAGAGTAGAACTAGAATCGAGAAGGGTGAAAAAGACTGCTTTCGGGTTAAAAGTAATCAGGATAAGGTATTGCCTCCATTACGCGCCGTCTGCTTCAAATTCTACATTTCCATCGGAGAGTTACCCTGCAACCCTTGCTGGCCCTCGTTTTTCGCTTCAGTAATCTCCCCACTTCATCTATTCGTAGCCAACGACTAAATGGTACATAAATCTTCAAGTGAACGCATGTTCATACTCCATACTCATAAATTGTTAGTCTCATACCACATAATTATGAAAATTTAATTATTTTTTTCAACCCTTTCGTATAAAATCCTTCTCTAAAAAGTAGGGGTGTCACGGAAATTTTTACAGAATTGTTTTCACTATTCTGCAAAACTGATTAGGTAATTTGAAGAACTCGAAGAAACTGACAAAAGTTTAAGATTGATTGATGTGAAATTTTATTTAGGCTGCGTCTAGTCGTCCCGAATTTCGGGAAAAATAGCATTTTTCTTAATTTTGGGCTAGTCGTCCCGAATTTCGGGACGACTAGCCGGAAATCAAGATAAATGCTAGTCATCCCGAAATTCGGGACGACTAGCCTATCTTTACCATTTGGCTAGTCATCCCGAAAATAATGCACTTTATTAATTTTACTGTTTTTAACTAGACAAAAATTACCAAAATTGACAATCCTAATTTCACCATTCGGCTAGTCGTCCCGAAAATAATGCATTTTATGAAATTTCTCCTTTTAACTAGACAAAAATCACCAAAAATGTTAGTCACCCCGAAATTCGGGACGACTAGCCTATTTTCACCATTTGTCTAGTCGTCCTGAAAATAGTGCACTTAATTAATTTTACTGCTGTTAATTAGACAATATTAGGGATCTCCGGTCCTCTAGCCTCGCACCACTTTTCGGCGTCATTATCTTTAAAATTTTACTTTAATATTATATAAAACACTAATTTCTTTCAATCAATTCATACGGTAACCACGGTAACTATCATGGAATAATCTTTATTCCTGTCATCACGTGTCACTCCACTTCTAGTTTATCAGCTGGTCTACCTCTATCAACATCAAGATAAATAGGTTATGTTCAGCGGAATCCATTAAATACAGGCTTACCACCAACTTATTTTATTATTTAAAATTCGAAAGAAATAGACAAATAATTTATATTTTATTATTTAAAACTCGAAAGAAATATACAAATCATTGATATTTTATTTCTTCAACTAACATTATTAAAGTATAGGATGATTATTTTGATTTAAATTTCTTTCTGAATAGATAGTTTAAAAAAAAAATTAAATTAAAAAAAAACTAAAAATTAATTTTCAATGGAAGGAAGAATAAAATTGAGAAATACGAAAATGTAATATTAAATAATATATCAAATATAATTTATTTCACATGGATATAAACAGTAATGCAGTAACAGTACGTATTAGATATCATATGTAGTTTCTCCATATTTACGTACAATCACCAATTTAAGATTAAGTACAAAACTGATTTGTGTAATTTATCACAATTTACATAAAAACTTACAAATTCAGAATGAAATTTTTATTATCACATCGAAGTTTTACCAAATATTTATTTCTTGTGGCAGTTTTGGCACATCCAATATTTACTCTTTGGAATATTTTTGACTGCACACTCTTTATGACACCAAAGCAAGCAATAATCACAAAATATGTGATTTTCAATTGTATCAGTATCATCACTATCGCTTTCTTCAGTCGACTTCAACCAAATTCCACATATACCACATGTGAATTGACCCCTGTGACCAGTCACAGGGGTGCCTTCCCGCCCCCCCTTGAGACGTTGGAAAAGGGGCAGGGGCTGTGACTTTTCATTATTCCTGTGACTAGTCACAAAAGTGCCTTCCCGCCCCCCATGAGACGTTGGAAAAGGGGTAGGGAGTGTGAACTTCATTATTTATGTGACCAGTCACAGGGGTGCCTCCCCGCCCCCCATGAGGCGTTGGAAAATGGGTAAGGGGTGTAAACTTACATTATTTCTGTGACCAGTCACAGGGGTGCCTTCCAGCCCCCCATGACACGTTGGAAAAGGGGTAGGGGGTGTGAACTTCATTATTTATGTGACCAGTCACAGGGGTGCCTTCCCGCCCCCATAAGACGTTGGAAAACGGGCAGAGGGTGTGAACTTTCATTATTTCTGTGACTAGTCATAAAGGTGCCTTCCTATCCCCTCATGAGACGTTGGAAAAGGGGTAAGGGGTTTGACCTTACATTATTTCTGTGCCCCGTAACAGGAGTGCCTTGCCCCCCCCCCCCTACAAGAGACATGAAGAGAATAAAAAAACAGTTTTGCTTGAAAATGTACACGCAAAGTGACGAATAATTCTAAAATAAAAGTTTTTAAAGATATATACCTTTGAACGCATGTGATTATGCTTATTATTTACGGATCTGACAACCAGTGCTTGCCAATCTTTGCGTGCAGTTACAGTGAATGAAGCATTGCAACCTTTCTGTGCAGCGCTAGGATAGAAATACGTACAAAAAAAGTCAAAACCTCAGATTAGTAAAAGCAAATAGAAACTGTTTTATAAAGTGCATACCAGACAGAATTGAAAAGAGTCTAGATCACATCAAAAGAAGGTCCAATCAGAGCACGGAAATCATAGGAAAGTTTCGAAAGAAATTGAGACTGCGGTGACACAGTGCAAATACATAAAATAATGTGAATACGTTGAAGCTTAAAGGACTACACTTTATAAAATATAACCTAACTTTTAGTTTTATCCGTTTTTTTTTAATTTATTTTTAATAAGGGATGAAAAACAAAGTTTTGCTTATCTTCGGCTAACTCAAAAGGAGTGAAATAAAAAAAAATACATAATTTTCGGGACGACTAGCCAAATGTTGAAAATGGGCTAGTCATCCCGAATTTCGGGACGACTAGCCAAATGTTGAAAGTGGGCTAGTCATCCCGAATTTCGGGACGACGAGACACTTCGTTTTATTTAACCAATTTATTATTTTTCAATTTAGGTTTTATTTTTATTTGATTTTCATTTGAGTTTTATTTGAGTAGTTATTTAAGTTCATCTGGTTGAAATTTTCATTGTTTTGAAATTAAAAAAAAATTTTGTTTAATTTAAACTAACTTTAGATCATGGCTTAAAATTGTGTAGTCCGGACACGATATCAAAAGTGCAGTGGAAAGTTAACTTTTTTTCTGAACAAGATTTTCAATTTTCTGATCTAATATCTTGAAAGTAATAAAAATGAACTGAATTTTTATTTAAACTATTATTCTTTAGTTTACAAATGATCAAAACTTGGATTTATTAATTGCGAGCTTAACAGTCTTTTCCCTATTCTCATTTTCCTAAAAGATAAAAGAAATAAAAATGAACTCACTTTTTATTTAAACTATTATTCATTAGTTTACGAATGATCATAACTTGGATTTATTTATTGCAAGCTTAACAGTCTTTTCCCTATTCTCCTTTTCCCCTCTTAATAATTTTTTTAATAAAATGCGAACTGAATTAATAAACCCCACTAAGAAAATCAAATTTTTTGTTGTTGAGCTAATTCTTGTCGGTTAAAGAGTCTACTATTATATTTTTTTTTGAGAATTAAGCTACATTTCTTAAAAATTTTATAATCGGTTAAATTTAATTATTTTGATGGAAATGCAACCATTTTTTTTTTAAAGTCATGCTTTTTAAAATTTGTCTTTTTGAGTTTCAAATTCATATGTTTGGTTAAAAATTTAATTTTTCGTTGAAAATTTAACAACTTAGTTGATATCTTACAACTCTCTTGGCTGAAAAATGTTTCTTGGTTGAAAATTTTTCTCTTTGGGTAGAAATTTGATCCTTTTTCGTCAAAAATGTAACTGTTTGGTTGATTTTGATGGAAATTCAACAATTTCATCAAGAGGTTATCATTTTTGGATACAAATTCAACTGTTTTGTTAAAAAGTCATCTTTCTGAACGGGAAATTCCACTAGTTTCGTACGAAATTCCACTATTGGTAGAAAATTCAACTCCTTTGTTAAAAATTCAAAAATCTCGTTTAAATATTATTTCCTTTTTGACTGAAAAATCTTTCTTGGTTAAAAATTTAAATCTTTTTGTAGCATTTTCAACTTTCTTGAATAAAAATGCAACTGTTTGCTTGAAAATAAATCGTTTTTGGTTCAAGATTCAGCTATTTGTCCTTCTTTGAAATAATTTTTTTTTATAGAAATACCAACTATTACATTTTTCGTTAAAAATAAATTTTTAGTTGAAAATGAACTATTCCATCTTTGGTTTAAAATTTCTATTTTTTGTTCGATATTTGTCTTTTTTGTTGAAACATTAATCTTCTTTGTGGAAAATTGATCAATGCGGTTGATTATTCATCTTTTTTTTTCAATTCGTCTTTTTTTTAAATAAACTTATATCAAATTATTTTTTCTTGTCGAAAACTAATTTTTGAAACTGAAAATTTTAATGTTCCATTTTTTGGTATAAAACTAATCATCTTGGTTGAAAATTCATCCCTTTTGGTTATGAATCCAACTGGTTGATTGAAAATAATTTTGTGTTGGTTGATGATTCAACTATTTTTTTTTTCAAATTCGTCTTATTTGATTAAATTAAAATATTTGGTATGTAAAATTAAAATCTTTTTCTGTTTAAATATCAACTAACATAGGAAATGGTAACTAAATAAAACTATAGCAATAAAAAACCATTTAGTAAAAAATTCATTTTTTCGTTTGGGTAATCATAATTTCATTTGAAAAATCAACTACTCGGTAATATTAACTCTTTTTTTTTTAAATTTAACTGTATTGTAAAAAATGTGTCTTTTTGCCATCAAAATTTAACAATTCGGTGAAAAATTAAACTATTTGGTTAAAAATTAGCTCTTTTGTTGAACATTCATATTTTGTTGAAAATTGAACTATACTTTGGTAGGAAGTGCAGCTGTTTTGCAGATAATTCATCTTTTTGACTTCAAAATTCAAAAATCTTATTAAAAATTTATGTAATTTGTTGAAATTTCTTTATTTTTTTGTTGAACAATAATTTTCATTCAAAAACTTAATCATTATATTTTTGGTTGAATATGCATTGGTAATTCATGTATTTTCTTGAAAATTCGTAATTTCCATTTCTTGTTTGAAAATTTATTTTTCTTAGTAGAAAATTTAACTACTTTGATACAAATTATTTTTTTTGGTTTAAGATTTATCATTTTAATTGAAAATTGATCTTTTTTTTTAACAAATTTGAGTAGTTCGTTGAGAATGCGTTTTTTTCTTAGTACAAACATCAAGTATTACATTTTTCGTTGAAGATGTATCTTTTTTGGTTAAAAATTCAACTACTTGGTTAAAAGTTGAACTAATTCCTTAAAAATTAATGCTTTTGCTTACAGAATTAATTAATAGAAAATGTAACTAGTTTGTTTAAAATTCGTTTTTTGTTGTTAAAAATTTACTTCATTAAATGAAAATTTCACTATTTCAGTTTTGTAAGAAAATTGATCTTTTTCTTAGTTTAAAATTCGTTTTTTGTTTGTTTTGAAAACTCATCTCTTTTGGTCGATATTTGATCTCTATTTGGTTCAAAATAAAACTTTTTGAATGAAATGAATCTGTTTTTGTTAAGGATTTTACTATTTCGTTGAAAATTTGTTCTTTTTTTGTTGAAAATTTATTTCTTTAACTGAAAATTTAACTCTTTGATTTTTCAGCTGAAAGTTAATATGCTTGGTTGAAAATTCACCTTTTAGGTTAAAATGACGTTTTTAGTGGAATATCTCACTGTGCTTGGTTCAAAGTTGAACTAATTTGTAAAAATTTTATTTTTTTAAAATAAAGATCCCTCATTTCAGTAGAAAATTGATCTCTTTGTGTATTTCCCTTTTGATTAAAAATTGATCTTTTTTTGTTGAAAATTCATGTCTTTTGTAGGAAATTCGACTTTTTTAGTGAAAAAATATTTTTGTTTAGTTCAAAATTCCTGCTTTTGATTTAAATTTACCTTTTCATTTGAAAATTGAACTATTTGTTTAAAAATGTATTTATTTTGTTGATAGTTAAATATTTTTACTGCAAATGTCAGAAAATTAAACCGTTTCAAATTGAATTGCTTCCTCATAGAGAAAGCTTTGTAATGGTAACATTTTCCAAAAATTTTCAATTCATTTCACTGAACCGTCATCAATTTAAAAATGTCTAATACAATGTTCTAAGCAATTGTCCGGATGTGTGTGCGTGGATGTCACACTTTTTTTGTGAACACGATACCTTCGAAACGGTTGCAGATAAATTGACGAAATTTAGAGGGCTTATTTGCACCCCTAATATCTTGAAACTAACCAAAGGATTTCGAAAAATATTTATTGCATTTTTTTAGCACTCAATAATATTTTAAAAACGGTTTTTTATAGAAAAACTTTTTTCATTAGCATAATTCAAAGTTAATGCAACAATATAAAAGGTTCCTTGGTTCGAGACGAATCGATTGACCTACAATATTAATACATTTTATGAAAGAGTAGGGAAGTTATGGTCATTTATATATTGGTAAAATCAATTTTTATAGTATAAATTTTAAATTAACATAATTCAAAGTTGATCCAAGAACAGAAAAGATGTGTTGATTCGAGACGAATTGATTGACCTATAATATCACTACATTTTGTTGAAGAGTAAGGAAGATATGGAAATGCATAATATTTGAAAACACTGTTTTTTATAGTAAAACTTTTTTCTTCAATATAATTGAAAGTTGATGCAAGAAAAAAAAAAATATTCCTTCGTTCGAGACGAATCGATTGACCTGCAATATTAATACATATTATTGAAGAGTAGGGAAGTCATGGTAATTTATATACGTGGACAATCGGTTTTCTATAGTGAAACTTTTTTCATTAATATAATTCAAAGTTGATGCAAGAACAGAAAAGCTGTGTTGATTCGAGACGAATCGATTGACCTATAATATCAATAGATTTTGAAGAAGAGTAAGGAAGATATGGTAATGCATAATATTTGAAAATACGGTTCTTTATAGTAAAACTTTTTTCTTCAACATACTTCAAAGCTGATGCAAGAATATAAAAGATTCCTTGGTTCGCGACCAATCCACTGACCTACAATATTAATACATTTTATTGAAGAGTAGGGAAGTTATGGTCATTTATATATTAGTAAAATCGATTTTTATAGTAAAACTTTTAAATTAACATAATTCAAAGTTCATAATTCAAAGCCAACGGCCATACCACGCTGAAAAACCCAGTTCTCGCCAGATCACTGAAGTTAAGCAGCATTGGACGCGGTTAGTACTTGGATGGGTGACCATTCAAGAATACTGACATGAGTGCTGTTGGCACATCGTGGTTGTGGTGAGCCCACACTTGTAGTTATTTATAACTACAAGAAAAACCTAGAAACACTACCCGAATCGGGTAGTGTCACGCCTACCCTGAAAGGGAAATGGTTTAATGGTATATTCAAAGTTGATCCAAGAAAAAAAAAATTCCTTCGTTCGAGACGAATCGATTGACCTGCAATATTAATACATTTTATTGAAGATTCAGGAAGTTATGGTAATTTATATATTTTTAAAATCGTTTTTTATAGTAAAAACTTTCTCATTCTCATAATTTAAAGTTGATGCGAGGATAGAAAAGTTGTGTTGATTCAAGACGAATCGATTGATCTATATGCATAATATTTGAAAACACGATTTTTTATAGTAAAATTTTTTTCACTAACATAATTCAAAATTGATGCAAGAACGGAAAAGATTTCTTGATTCGAGGAAAATCGATTGATCTATAATATTAATACACTTTATTGAAGATTAAGGAAGTTACGCTCATTTATAATATATGTATAATCTGTTTCTAACAGAAAAACTTTTTTCATCGACATAATTCAAAGTTAACGACGCATGAATAGGAAAGATTTTTTGATCATAAATTTTCAAATAGAATAATTCTGACAATTATTTTTTTAAATCATAAAGCTGTCAAAGGGATAGGGTGCCATAGAACTTTTGCCTTCCCTTTCCAGCTCGAAAAATTATCATTTCGAATTCAAAATTTGATTTGTCTGATTTGTATTTGTATTTCAAAAATTGTTTTGTATTATTTTGTAATTTTTTTTAGCACTCAATAATATTTTAAAAGTCAGTTTTTTTATAGTAAAACTTTTTTCATTAGCATAATTCAAAGTTGATGCAGTAATATAAGAGATTCCTTGGTTCGAGACGAATCGATTGACCTGCAATATTAATGCATTTCATTAAAGAGTAGGGAAGTTATGGTAATTTATATATTTTCAAAATCGATTCTTATAGTAAAAATTTTCTCATCCTCATAATTTGAATTTGATGCAAAAACAGAAAAGTTGTGTTGATTCAAGCCAAATCGATTGAATTATGACATTGATACATTTTATTGACGATCAAAGAAGCTATGGTAATGCATAATATTTGAAAATACGGTTTTTTATAGTAAAACTTTTTTCACTAACATAATTCAAAATTAATGAAAGAACGGAAAAGATTCTTTTATTCCAGGAAAATCGATTGATTTATAATATTAATACACTTTATTGAAGATGAAGGAAGTTATGCTCATTTATAATATTTTTTAAATCTATTTTTATAGTAAAAATGTTCTCATTCTCATAATTTGAAGTTGATGCGAGAATAGAACAGTTGTGTTAATTCAAGATGAATCGATTGACCTATAACATTGATACATTTTATTGAAAACTAAGGAAGCTATGGTAATGCATAATATTTGAAAACAGGGTTTTTTATAGTAAAACTTTTTTCTTCAACATAATTCAAAGTTGATTCAATAATGTGAAAGATTCCTTGGTTCGAGACGAATCGATTGACCTGCAATATTGATACATTTTATTAAAGAGTAGGGAAGTTATGGTAATTTATATATTTTTAAAATCGATTTTGGTAGTAAAAATGTTCTCATTCTCATCATTTAAAGTTGATGCGAGAAAAGAAAAGTTGTGTTTATTCAAGATGAATCGATTGACTTATAAGATTGATACATTTTATTGAAGATTAAGGAAGCTATGGTAATGCGTAATATTTGAAAAGACGGTTTTTTATAGTAAAACTTTTTTCTTCAACATAATTCAAAGTTGATGCAAGAATATAAAAGATTCCTTGGTTCAAGACGAATCGATTGACCTGCAATATTATTACATTTTAGTGAAGAGTAGGGTAGTTATGGTAATTTATATATTTTTAAAATCGCTTTTTATAGTAAAAATTTTCTCATTCTCATAATTTAAAGTTGATGCGAGGATAGAAAAGTTGTGTTGATTCAAGACGAATCGATTGATCTATAGCATTGATACATTTGATTGAAGAGTAAGGAAGCTATGGTAATGCATAATATTTGAAAACACGATTTTTTATAGTAAAACTTTTTTCACTAACATAATTCAAAATTGATGCAAGAACGGAAAAGATTCCTTGATTCGAGGCAAATCGATTGATCAATAATAATACACTTGATTGAAGATTAAGGAAGTTACGCTCATTTATAATATTTGAATCATCTGTTTCAAACAGAAAAACTTTTTTCATCGACATAATTCAATGTTGACGCATGAATATAAAAGACATTTTGATCATAAATTTTCAAATAGAATGATTCTGACAATTTTTGTAAAGAAATCAAAAAGCTGGGAAAGTGATAGGGTGCGATAGAACTTTTCTCTTCCCTTTTCCTGCTCGAAAAATTATCATTACGAATACAAAATTTGATTTCTCTGATCTATCTTTATATTTAAAAAATTGTTTGTATGTTTTTGTAATTTCGTATTTTTTGTAAATTTCGATTTTTAAATTGATCCAAATGAAGACTTTGGTTTGTCTATTATCGAATAAAATAACTAAGGCTTCATCTATGAGGAAGCAAATACAGTTTCTAACTATGTAAAGTAAGGTTAAAAAAAAAACGTCAAAAACAATGAAAAGTTCAACCGAATAAACATTTCCACAGGTTAAATGTCTAAACGGTTATAGGTAGAATTTATTCAAATAGTTTCCACTTTTGTTGTTTTCATATATCTATTTCACCCTTCGATGACCTCCATATTAGAAAGGTACGATGCTTCGCTTTAACTAGTTTCGTTTCGAATTTCTCGGAAGGTCCAGAAAAGTAAAGTACGGTGGAATTGACGTGGTTGGAGTGGTGAGATTTCAAGGACGAAGGATCCCATGGGTAGTGACAGTTGACTGATGAAACCCTACCTTCTCACAAAGACTACATTTCTACTATATCTATACCTCCGAGGTCTGCGGTCCCTCTTGCTCAAACCAACCCCTCTGAATCACCTCTGGATATCGTTTTTCTCCGGGTGATGTCCAACTTTACCCGAACAATCGTCTCATCCCCTTTTCATCGATTCGTCCTGACATACGTTTTCTCGTAGACGTCCGATGGAGATTTCAAATTTCGATGCCCAATGTCAACCTTGTTTCCGCTGTTTCCATGACTCTATCGTTTCTTCCCTCAGATGTGATCACTATGTCATCTCAGACTTCGGAGACCAAAATGCTCTCAAAACAGGAGAAATAGTTTGATCTTTCACGAAAATAGAGAAAGAAAGGAGATTGATTTTTTTTAAATAATGTAATTGTAGGTACCGTATTGAAATACAAATGAAATGAGTTTTCAATTAAATAGTTCATTCTTCAACAAAAGAGATAAACCTTAAACTTCAGTGATTAATCTTCTATGAAAGAACTGAGGGACTACTCACTGAGAAATCTAAGATTGCTGCGCGGGAAATCTGAAGAGAACTCTTGGAGGAACTCTTGGAAATCTCGGCAATCTATCATGCGTGTAGAAATTTCGGAAATCTTTGTCTAAGTGTGGACAAAGGTGAGATGGTGTGGAGCATTACAACACACGCTCCTAGGCGTGGAACGAATAGCCGACTGATTCCGAAAGCCGCCGAGTTTAGCCGATTCGAGGAGAATACCACGTGAGTTCTGATCGCCAGCAGGGTCGGGAATCTCGGAACTCCCGGCAATCGGAATATTGCAAATCTCTGGAAGAATTCAATACAGATTGCGGCATATACAGTTTTAAGATTTCCAGATTTTACAGTGAGTAGCCCTTCGCAAAAAACTGAATTTAAAATAAAATAGTTCAAAACCAACTTTGAACTTCCAAGCAAAAAAGACGAATTTTCAAGCAAATAGTTGAATTTTCAACTAAGAAATATAAGTTTTCGACCAAAAATAGAATAGTTAAATTTTCAGTACAAAAAATTAATTTTCAACGAAAAAAACTAATTGTGAACCAGTTGAATTAAACGAAAAAAAAGAAGAATTTTTCGCAAAATAGTTGAGTCATCAACAAAATGGATGAATTTTCCACAAAGAACATTAATTTTTACCAGAAAAGGCAAATTTTCAGTAAAAGTGTTAAGTTTTCAAGCTAAGAAGTCGGGTATTTTAGGAACTAGTTGACTTTTACATTTGAGAAGATAAATTTTAACCAAGAAAGTTAATTTTCAATAAATAATAATGCATTTTTAACCGAACAGTTGAATTTACAACTAAAAAAGATACATTTGCAACCAAAAATGGAATCGTTTAATTGTCAGTTTGAAACATTAATTTTCAACAATAACAAAACAATCATTTTCAACGAGTTGAATTCAACAAAAAAGACGAACTTTTAACAAAATACATGAATTTTCTATAAATAGTTGAATTTTCAACCAAAGAGATAAATCTGTTTAAAAAATGAATTTTTAGCAAAATAGTTCAACTTTTAGGAAGTAGTTGAATTTTCAATTTTGGATATAACTTTAAATATTTAAAAATCTCTTGAAACCTTTGAAATCCTTCAATTCTTGTAAATAAAATCTATTAAAGTCCCATAAAATCCTTTAAGATTCTGAGAAATTTATGAAAAAACAAATGCTTTGATTTTTTTTAATTTTCAACAAATTACAAGAATTTTCAAGCCAATAGTTTAATTTTCAACTAATAAAGATCAATTTCCCACTAAAAGTGGAATAGATAAATTCTCAGTGAGCAATATTAATTTAAACTAAAATTAAAATTATTTTTTAACCAAATGGTTAATTTTTCGACAAAAACAAAATTTTCTACATAATCCAAATAGTTAAACTTCTAGTTAAAAAGATTAATATTGAACGAAAAAAAAAGTACAATTTTCAACAACTGAAATGATAAATATTTAACGAAAGAAATACATTTTTAACAAATTGAACATTTCCAACGAAATAGTATATAGTTGAATTTTCAACCAAAAAAGATGAATTTCCAGAAAAAAATGTAATGGTTGATATTTTAACCAAAAAAAGGTTTTTTTTTTTTTACAAATCAGTTCAACATTCAACCAAACAGTTAAATTTTCAATAAAAAAGTCAATTTTCAACGAAAAATCTAATACTTGATATTTCAACTAAAAAATACCAATTTTTCACAAATAATCAAAGTTTCAACTAAACATTCAAATTTTTAACAAATAGTTAAATTTGCAAAAAATAGTTAAATCTTTAACCGCATAGTTGAATTTTCAACCCACAAAGATGAATTTTCAAATAAAGGCATACATTTTCAACAACATAAAATTATTGATTAACCAGAAAGTCACATTTACAACCAAATACTTAAACTTTTTAGCAAAAAGGATGAATTTTTAACCAAATATTTCGATTTTTCAATCTACTAGCTGAATTTACAACCTAAAAATATGTATTTTTTTAACTGAATGATCGAATTTTCAAATAAGAAATTTATTTTTTTAAATACATGTGAATTTTCAACAAAAAAGCTAATTTTGAATGAAGAAAGATGAATTGAAGAAAAACAAAAACATTTTTAATCTGAGGATAGAATTTTCAAACGAAAACTGTTGAACTTCAAACGAAAACTGTTGCATTTTCAACCAAATAATTGAATTCTGAATACAAACGGACGAATTTTCTATCCAAAGGACATACCTACTAATCAAAAAAGTTGTATTTCCACCAAAAATATGACTTTTTAACAACATAGTAGACTTCTGAACCGAAAAGTATTAACTTTGAACAAAAAATAGTTGGATTTTTTTATTGGATACTAATAATTCAGTTTGCATTCAAGCGAAAAAACGATAAACTAGCTGTGAATTCGAGCCCGAATGTTTCCACTTTGTTTTTATTTATAATTATATGGTGCTCATTTCACGAGAAGTTTGCTTCCCGTTAGCAAATATATTTGCTTCCTCATACAGGAAGCATTAGTTATTTTTTTCAATAATACACAAACCAAAGTCTTCATTTTAATCAATTTAAAAATAGAATTTCACAAAAAATACAAAATTACAAAATAATACAAAAAAATTTTAAATACAAAGACAAATCAGACAAATTAAATTTTGTATTCAAAATGATGATTTTTCGAGCTGGAAAAGGAAAGGGAAACGTTCTATCGCACCCTATCCCTCTCTCAGATTTATGATTTCTTTACAAAAATTGTCAGAATTATTCTATTTGAAAATTTATGATCAAAAAGTCTTTTCTATTTATGCGTCAACTTTGAATTATGTTGATGAAAAAAGTTTTTCTGTTTGAAACAGATGATTCTAATATTATAAATAAGCATAACTTCCTTAATCTTCAATAAAGTTGATTAATATTATAGATCAATCGATCTGCCTCGAATCAAGGAATCTTTTCCCTTCTTGCATCAATTTTGAATTATGTTAGTGAAAAAATTTTTACTATAAAAAACCGTATTTTCAAATATTATGCATTAGGAGATCTTTCTATATCTTCAATAAAATGTATCAATGTTATAGGTCAAATCGATTCGTCTTGAATCAAAACAACTTTTCCATTCTCGCATCAACTTTAAATTATGAAAATGAGGAAAGTTTCATTATAAAGAACTGATTCTGAAAATATATAAATTACCATAACTTCCCTACTCTTGAATCAAATGTATTAATATTGCAGGTCAATCGATTTGTCTTGAACAAAAAAATCTTTTATATTCTTGCATCAACTTTGAATTATGTTGAAGAAAAAGGTTCTACTATAAAAAACCGTATTTTTAAATATTATGCATTACCATAGCTTCCTTACTCTTCAATGAAATGTATTATAATAATAGATCAATCGATTCGTCTCGAATCAACACATCTTTTCTGTCCTTGCATCAACTTTGAATTATGTTAATGAAAAAAGTTTGACCATAAAAAACCGATTTTCAAAATATATAAATTACCATAACTTGCCTACTATTCAATAAAATGTATTAATATTAGGTCAATCGATTCGTCTCAAACCAAGGAATCTTTCATGTTCTTGCATCAACTTTGAATTATGTTGAAGAAAAAATGTCTACTATAAAAAATCGTATATTTAAATATCATGCATTACCATAGCTTCCTTACTCTTCAATAAAATGTATTATAATAATAGATCAATCGATTCGTCTCGAACCAACACATCTTTTCTGTCCTTGCATCAACTTTGAATTATGTTAATGAAAAAAGTTTTACTATAAAAAACCGATTTTCAAAATATATAAATTACCATAACTTGCCTACTATTCAATAAAATGTATTAATATGAGGTCAATCGATTCGTCTCAAACCAAGGAATCTTTCATATTTTTGCATCAACTTTGAATTATGTTGAAGAAAAAAGTTCTACTATAAAAAACCGTATTTTTAAATATTATGCATTACCATAGCCTCCTTACTCTTCTATAAAATGTATTATTATTATAGGTAAATTGATGCGTCTCGAATCGACACATCTTTCATGTTCTTGCATTAACTTTGAATTATGTTAATGAAAAAAAGTTTTACTATAAAAAATCGATTTTCAAAATATATAAATTACCATAACTTCCCTACTCTTCAATAAAATGTATTAATATTATAGGTCAGTCGATTCGTCTCGAACCAGGGAATCTTTTGTGTTCTTGCGTCAACTGTGAATTATGCTAATGGAAAAAGTTTTACTCTAAAAAACCGATTTTTAAATTATTATTGAGTGCTAAGAAAAAATGCAATAAATATTTTTAGAAATCCTTGGGTCAGTTTGAAGAAATTAGTGGGAAAAATAAGCCCTGTAATTTCATCAATTTATCTGCAACCGTTTTCAAGTTATCTTGTTCACAAAAAAGTGGGACATGCACACACGCACACACACATCCACACACACATCCACACACACACACACACACGCGCGCGCGCACACGCACACGCACACGCACACACACACATACGAACACACACACACACACACACAAAGACACACGCACAAACACACACACACATCCACACACATCCTCATCCACATACATCCTTACATATCCACACACATACATCCGGACAATTGCTTAGAGCATTGTGTTAGACATTTTTAAATTGAGGAAGGTTTAATTGAATGAATTAAAATTTTTTGCAAAATGTTACTATTACAAAGCTTTCTCTATGAGGAAGCAAAAGGGAATGTTTCTTGAAAACATGAATAAGCTAGCTGCGAATTTGATATCAAGTGTTTCAATTTGTTTGTATTTATAATTATATGATGCTCATTTCACGGGCACTTTGCTTTCCGGTAGCAAATGTATTTGCTTCCTCATAGAGGAAGCATTAGTGATTTTTTTTTGAATAATAGACAAAATTACAGAATAACGCACAAAAATTTGTAAATACAAAGACAAATCATGCAAATCAATTTTGTATTCGCAATGATAATTTTTCAAGTTGGAAAAGGGAAGGGAAAAGTTCTGTCGCATCCTATCCCTTTCTCAGCTTTGTGATTTCTTTACAAAAATTATCAGAATTATTCTATTTGATGATCAAAAAGGCTTTTCTATTCATGCTTCGACTTTGAATTATGTCGATGAAAAAAGGTTTTCTGTTTGAAAAAGACGATTTAAATATTACAAATGAGGATAACTTCCTGAATCTTCAATAAAGTGTATTAATATTATAGATCAATCGATTTGCCTCGAATCAAGGAATCTTCTACGTACTTGCATCAATTTTGAATAATGTTAGTGAAAAAAGTTTTACTATGAGAAACCATGTTTTCAAATATTATGCATTACCATAGCGTCCTTACTCTTCAATAAAATGTATCAATGTTATAGGTCAATCGATTGGTCTTGAATCAGAACAACTTTTCTATTCTCGCATCAACTTTAAATTATGAGAATGAGAAAATTTTTACTGTAAAAATCGATTTTAAAAATATATAAAATACTATAACTTCCCTACTCTTTGATGAAATGTATTATAGTTGCAGGTCAATCGATTCGTCTCGAATCAAGGAATCTTTTATATTCTTGTATCAACTTTGAATTATGTTGAAGAAAAAAGTTTTACTATAGAAAACCGTGCCAACGGCGATACCACGCTGAAAACACCAGTTCTCGTCAGATCACTGAAGTTAAGCATTGTTGGGCGCGGTTAGTACTTGGATGGGTAACCGTTCAGGAATACCTGCGTGCTGTTGGCCCGTCGTGGGTGTGGTGGGCCCACATTGGTAGTAAATATCCACCTAGAAACACTACCCGAATCGGGTAGTGAGGCAATGATCTTTCGAGTTCGAACTGCTAATCTATGTTTGTATGTATAGAAAACCGTATTTTCAAATATTATGCATTACGATAGCTTCCTCACTCTTCAATAAAATGTATTATAGTTATAGGTCAATCGATTCTTCTCGAATCAACACATCTTTTCTGTTCTTGCATCAACTTTGAACTATGTCAATGAAAAAAGTTTTACTACAAAAAACCGATTTTCAAAATATTATTGAGTGCTAAGAAAATTCAATAAATATTTTTAGAAATCCTTTGGTCAGTTTCAAGATATTAACGGTGAAAATAAGCCCTCTAAATTTCATCAATTTATCTGCAACCTTTTTCAAGATCTGGACAATTGCTTAGAACATTGTATTAGACATTTTTAAATTGAGGAAGGTTTAATTAAATCAATTTAAAATTTTTGGAAAATCTTTCGATTACAAAGCTTCCTCTATGAGGAAGCACAAAGGAATTCTTTAAAAAAAGGGGAAAGGGCAGAATAGGGGAAAGATTGTATACATGAGTGTCTTTGTCATCCTCGTAAAGGCACATATATTTTCCTCAGTACTTTGTTGCAAGAAAAGCTTATCATAAATGCAATAATATTTATTCGCGTGATAAACATTTATTTTCATTAAAATAACTTTTTCCCCATAAACGCAGATTGTAAAAAGTCACATAAGACTGCAACAGCATGTTCTCTACACCATGAGATTGTAAAACAGCTATTTGTAAGAAGAAGGTATCGTCAGAATGTTTTTATTATTTGCGGCAACACACACACTTCATCCTTTTTCTTCCTCCTTTAGGATACAATTTATGAGCCTACGGCGGTTGCAATGCTCGACCACAAGACGTGATTTAAAGTCGAATCATAATATAGAAAAATCGTCGATTTATCGTCAAATATTGAAACTTTTGAGATGAAATCCACAAGACTGACTTCTGCACTCTAGCCATGTCCCACTGGATGGTCGTTACGTCATTTTACGTCTGCAGCATACAGCAACGGTTATATCCTTGGTTATATCGCACCCCATTTTTTATTCTTTATTTTATTTATGAAACCTTCTTCGATGTTGTAAAATAAAATAAACTTTTCTCATAGGATGAGGCTTTCTTTCTGCTTCTCAGGTGCGAACTGGGCGTGGGCATGAGCGTGGGCATAAGCGTGGGCGTGGGAATAAGCGTGGGCTTGGGCGGCCCTTAAATAAATTAAAAACCCTCCGAATATTGGAAATCCTATTTAAATTTCTTAGGTCTGATAAAGTTCCTTGATACCCCTTAAATTCTATGAAATGTGATATTTTTTGAAATTCTGGATAAAATACTTTAAGAGCTTTTGAAATCCCTTAGAATCATTGAAATCCTTTAAAATCTGATAAAGTACGTCAAATACTTTTAAATTCTCTAAAATTCCTTTACATTATTCAAATCTATTGAAAATTTGATCAAATCTTTTAAATAACCTAAAAGCTCAAAAATTTATTGCATTAACAACCAACTAGTTGAACATTAAAGCAGAAGATACGTATTTTTTTTAAAATACATGAATTTTCAAGCAAATAGTTGAATTTTCAATTCCAGAACATAAGTTTTCAACCAAAAATATCAAGTTAAATTTTCAGTGAAAAAAATTAATTTTCAACAAAAAAAAAACAAAATATGAACCCGTTGAATTGAACGAAAAAAGAAGAATTTTTTACAAAATACTTGAATGACCAACTTAATTTCAAATTAAGAATCATGAACTTTCAACCAAATGGTTCGATTCACAACTAAAAAATATGAATTTTTAACCAAAAATAGAATCGTTAAACTTTGAGTATAAAAAAAAAAAAAATTTTCAACCAGTCCAATGCAAGCGAAAAAAAAAGAATTTTCAACAAAATACTCGGATTTTCTATCAAGTAGTTGAGTCTTCAACCAAAGATGAGAATCATAAGAAAAATTAACCAAATATCCGGAATATTAAGAAACCCTTAAAATCTTTAAAAATATTCCAAAACAGTATGTGTTCTGTAAAATCCTCCTGAATTTTCGCAGATTCTTTTAAACCGCATACATTTTTTACATTTCTTCAAATCATTAAAATCCTTCAAAATTAAAATCTTCTTAATTTTTCAAAAGTTCTTTGGAATCTTTTAAAATGGCCTAAAATATTTCAAATCTTTTGGAATCCTTTGATATTTTACAAAGCTGAAAAAAAATCTTGCAATGTTTTGAAATAAACTTAAAATATTTCAAATCCTTTAAAAACCCTTATATTCTTAATGTCTATTGAAAATTTCATCAAATCTCTTAAATAAATTGAAAGATTCAAAATTCATTATAAGTTAACAACCAACTATTTGAACTGTGAAGCAAAAGAGACGAATTTTCAAAAAATAGTTGAATTTTTAACCAAATAGCTATATTTTTAACCTACAAAGATGAATTTTCAACCAAGACTATTAATTTTTTACCAAGAGATGAATTTTTAACAAAATATATGAACTTTTATGCAAATAGTTGAATTTTTGTCTTATAAACGAAAAATTATCAATCAAGAATGGAATAGCTACATTTTCAGAAAAAAATTAATTTTATACAAAAAAAAACAACTACTTTTCAACAAAATAGTTAAATCTTCAAACAGTTAAATTTTCACTTAAAAAAATTAGTTTTCATCGAAAGAAACCGATTTGTGAACCAGTTGAATGAAACGAAAAAGGAACATTTTTTAACAAAAAAGTTGGATCATCAACCTAGTTTCCAATGAAGAAACATGAATTCTATACCAAACAGTTGAACCAGAAAAAATACATTTTTAACTAAATATCCGGAATGTTGAAAATCCCCAACAAATTCTTTGAAATTTTTGACATTTTATAAAGTCCCTTCGATTCATTAAAAATACCCTAAAATATTTGAAATCCTACTGAATCCCTTCATTACTGTTAAATTTTTTGAAATGTATAAAAACATTATAAAATGCTTGGAAATTTTTCATATCAAACGAAATCCCATAGAAATTCTTAAAAATCGATGACCTTCTCACAGTTCCGTCGGACTCATTAAAAATACCCTAAAACCTTTTAAATCCTATGAAATTTTTCCAAATCCTTCAAAACTTTCGAAAATTTATTATAATCCCATACAAAAATTCAAGTCCCTCAAATCCCCTCAAAATCTTCGAAATAATATAAAATTCATCAATTAATTTTTGTGAAATTTCTTGCACTGTCTTAAAATCTTTGAAACCTTTTAAAATTTCCTAAAATGTCTGAAAGCTTTGAACATTCCTTGAGATAATTAAAATCCTTGAAAATCCTATAAATACCCTTGGAAGCTTCTAAAATCATTTTAATTACTTTCTTATCTCTTGAAATCCTATTAAAACCCTGGAAATTTTTAAAACATTTTAAAATCTTTTGAACTCGAAAAAAATTACATACAATCGCTTTTAGGGCCAGTTTTAAATAAACCCGTATGGGAAAACGTCATGTCAGGTCTGGCTCAGATCTGGCTTCATCTAGTCTGTAAGATCTGATCTGACCCAGGTCTAGTGCTGATCAGCGAACCAAGAACAAAAATGTATGTTCTGTCTGGAAGGTCTGGTCTAGCCCAGGACTTGCGCTGATCAGCTATCCAGGACAAAAAAAAGTTCTAAGTTCGATCAGCAACTACGAAAATAAGAAAATCACTCTTTCAAAACAAGAATTTTTTTATATAACTTGACAGTTTGGTCTGGTCCAAGTTTGGCGCTGATCAGCTAAATACTTATAGTGAAAAATGATTTTTTTCCAAGTCATTACAAAAATAAAATGACTCCAGCTAGCGGCTGAAGAGAAGGCTTGGCCTGATTTTAGCCAAAACAAAAGTTATACTTTTGGCCAGGCCCAGGCTAGACCACATGGCCAGCATCAAGATTGGAAACCAGACAGTCTGGTCTGGGCCAAGCCAGCGCCAGGAAATTTTTCCATACGGGAAGTATAGATTGGAAAGCAAAATCCAATATTGTAGCATCTGCAATAAAAGATTTTTTGTTTTCTTTTCAGGAAAGTCAAAGGGAGTGAAATTGAACGGAAGAGCAGCAAAATAAATTAATCTGTGATCCTCTCGACAGGAACTTCGTGTAAGTAGCCACTTATGTTGCCTCTTTTTTTCATGTGCTTTCTACCGCTTTTATTTCCACTTTGTGTTTTCCTATCTGGTGTTCTTCGCGAGTGCAAGGATGCAATGCACGTACAACAATGTTTCGAGCGTTAACAAAATTCGATTCACGGATAACGAGCGGAAGATCCAATTATAGAATTTTAATTTGGACTCGTTTAATCCAAAGTGTCAAGCCCGATTCGTTTTGTGGAGTGAGCGAGGATCAAGGGACCAGTTGGAGTTAGGAATTAGCTAATCGTGATGATCAGCACACACTGGATGTTCTTGAAACACTCGGAAGGGTTCAGAACTTTTCCTCTTCACCCATGGGATTGTCATTAAGGGCATGTGAAAATCTGTCACGTGACCAATTAATAAATTTTATTATGTTCGGCGGCTTCATAATTAGAAACTAGCTGTGAATTCAATCTCAAGTGTTTCCACTTTGTTTGTATTTATAATTATATGGTGCTCATTTCACGAGCACTTTGCTTCCCTTTAGCAAATGTATTTACTTCCTCATAGAGGGAGCATTAGTTTTTTTTTCCAATAATAGACAAACCAAAGTCTTCATTTAGATCGATTTAAAAATAGAAATTTGCAAAAAATAGAAAATTGCAGAATAATACAAACCATTTTTTAAATACAAAGATAGATCAGACAAATCAAATTTTGTATTCGGAATGATAATTTGTCGAGCTGGAAAAGGGAAGGGAAAAGTTCTGTCGAACCCTATCCCTTTCCCAGCTTTATGATTTCTTTACAAAAATTGTCAGAGTTATTCTATTTTAAAATTTATGATCAAAAAGTCTTTTCTACTCATGCGTCAACTTTGACTTATGTCGATGAGAACAGTTTTTCTGTTTGGAACAGATGATTCAAATATTACAAATGAGCTTCCTTTATCTTCAATAAAGTGTACTAATATTATAGATCAATCGATTTGCCTCCAATCAAGGAATCTTTTCCGTTCTTGCATCAATTTTGAATTATGTTAGTGAAAAAAGTTTCAATATAAAAAACCGTATTTTCGAATATTATGCATTACCATAGCTTCCTTAATCCTCAATAAAATGTATCAATGTTATAGGTCAATCGATTCGCCTTGAATCAACACAACTTTTCTATTCTCGCATCAACTTTAAATTATGAGAATGAGAAAATTTTTACTATAAAAATCGATTTTAAAAATATATAAATAACCATAACTTCCCTACTCTTTAATAAAATGTATTAATATTGTAGTTCAATCGATTCGTATAGAACCAATGAATCTTTTATATTGTTGCATCAACTTTGAAGTATTTTGAAGAAAAAAGTTTTACTATAAAAACCCATATTTTTAAATATGATGAATTTTCATAGCTTCCTTGCTCTTCGATAAAATGTATTAATATTATAGGTTAATCGATTCGCCTCGAATCAACACATCTTTTCTGTTCTTGCATCAACTTGGAAATATGTTAATGAAAAAAGTTTTACTATAAAAAGCCGTGTTTCCTAATATTATGCATTACCATAGATTCCTTACTCTTCAGTAAAGTGTAATAATATTATGGGTCAATCAATTCGTCTCGAATCAACACATCTTTTCTGTGCTTGCAACGGCTTTGAATTGTGTTAATGAAAAAAGTTTTACTATAAAAATCGATTTTAAAAATATATAAATAACCATAACTCCCCTAATCTTTAATAAAATGTATTAATATTGTAGGTCAATCGATTCGTCTCGAACCAAGGCATCTTTTAAATCCTTGCATCAACTTTGAATTATGTTAATGAAAAAGTTTTACTATAAAAATAGATTTTAAAAATATATGAATCACCATAACTTCCCTACTCTTTACTCAAATGTATTAATATTGTAGGTGAATCGATTCGTCTATAACCAAGGAATCTTTTATATCTTTGCATCAACTTTGAAGTATTTTGAAGAAAAAAAGTTTTACTGTAAAAAACCATCATTTTAAATATTATGCATTACCATAGCTTCCTTACTCTTCAATAAAATTTATTAATATTATAGGTCAATCGATTCGTCCTGAATCAACACATCTTTTCTGTGCTTGCATCAACTTTGAATTATGTTAATGAAAAAAGTTTTACTATAAAAAACCGTGTTTTCAAATATTATGCATTACCATAGCTTCCTTACTCTTCAATAAAATGTATTAATGTTATAGGTCAATTGATTCGCCTTTAATCAGCACAACTTTTCTATTCGCGCATCCACTTTAAATTATGAGAATGAGAAAATTTTTACTATAAAAATCGATTTTAAAAATATATAAATTATCATAACTTCCGTACTCTTTACTCAAATGTATTAATATTGTAGGTAAATCGATTCGTCTCTAACCAAGGAATCTTTTATATCCTTGCATCAACTTTGAAGTATTTTGAAGAAAAAAGTTTTACTGTAAAAAACCATATTTTTAAATATTATGCCAACGGCCATACCACGCTGAAAAACCCTGTTCTCGTCAGATCACTGAAGTTAAGCAGCGTTGGACGCGGTTAGTACTTGGATGGGTGACCATTCAAGAATACTGAGTGCTGTTGGCACATCGTGGGTGTGGTGAGCCCACACTTGTAGTTATTCAGAACTACCATAAAACTATCCACCTAAAAACACTACCCGAATCGGGTAGTGTCACGCCTACCCTGAAAGGGAAATAGCTTAATGGTATATATGCATTACCATAGCTTCCTTACTCTTCAATAAAATTTATTAAATATTATAGGTCAATCGATTCGTCCTGAATCAACACATCTTTTCTGTTCTTGCATCAACTTTGAGTTATGTTAATAAAAAAAGTTTTACTATAAAAAACCGTGTTTTCAAATATTATGCATTACCATAGCTTCCTTACTCTCCAATAAAAAAGGTTTTAATGTTATAGGTCAATTGATTCGCCTTGAATCAGCACAACTGTTCTATTCTCGCATTAACTTTAAATTATGAGAATGAGAAAATTTCTACTATAAAAATCGATTTTAAAAATATATAAATTACCATAACTTCCCTACTCTTCAATCAAATGTATTAATATTGTAGGTCAATCGATTCGTCTCAAACCAAGGCATCTTTTATATTGTTGCATCAACTTTGAAGTATGTTTAAGAAAAAAGTTTTAATATGAAAAACCGTATTTTTTATTTTTATGCATTACCATAGCTTCCTTAATCTTCAAAACAATTCATTAATATTATAGGTCAATTAATTTGTCTCGAATCAACACATATTTTCTGTTTTTGCATCAACTTTGAATTATGCTAATGAAAAAAGTTTTAGAAAAAAGTTTGACATCCACACACACAAACGCACAAACATACACACATCCAGACAATTGCTTAGAACATTGTATTAGACATTTTTAAATTGAGGAAGGTTCAATGAAATGAATAAAAATTTTTTGGAAAATGTTACCATTACAAAGCTTCCTCTATGAGGAAGCCAAATTAATCTATTGTGCTGAAATTTGGGAAAATGGTTCAAAATATACAAGGGCGCGTACATCTGGCCTACTTGAGTTACATTTTGAATTAATTATTAATATAATTGCACTATTTGAACAAAATAAAAACTGAATTGAGCAAAATGTACGTGCCTTTATATATTTTGAATAATTGCCTAAAAACTACACACAATAGTTACATTTTTCTAATTATAAAGTCACCGAATATGAACCTGGTAATTGGTCACGTGACACTCTGCTACATGCTATTAAAATGTAAGAGCTCGTATAGGGAGTCATCCATAATAATAAGGTAATAAATTCTTTCAAATGAAATAATTTAACCTACTGAGATTTGAAGATGAAATATTACAATTTTTCAACAAAATAGTTGAATTTTCAACCGATAAGGATTTTCGAACGAAAGAAATTAATCTTTGTCTCGAAAAGACGAATTTTCAACAAAATAAAATTAATCTCTAACCTAAAAAATGCATTTACAACCAACCAGTTGAATTTTCAAGCGAAAGATACGAGCTCTTAATAAAATAGTTGAATTTTTAACCATACAGCTGTATTTTTAACATATAAAGATGATTTTACAGCCAAGAATAATAATTTTTCTCTAAGAGAATTTTACATTCTTTTACAAAGAGAAAATATTGATTACCATCAAAATACATGAATAATTAACCAAATGGATCAATTTTCCAAAAAGAAGATTAATTTTGTACCCAAAAAGATACATTTTCAACGACTTCTAAATTAGAATAGATCGATAAAAAAAAACAATAAAAAAAATGAAAAAATAAAATAAATAAATAAAAAAATACCAATTTTTGAGCAGTGTTATATTCAACAAAGATAAATTTTCAATGAAATAAATAAGTTTCTGTACAAAATAGTTGAATTTTTTATATATTTTCAATAAAAAAAAAATATTTAACAAGATAGTTAAATTTTCAACCAATGAGATGAATTTCCCAAAAACAAGATTAATGTCTCGAGATCATTAAAAATATCAAAGTATGACAGACACAATTTACCTGTTCCATTTTTTGTTGAAAATTTATCTTTTGTGATAAAAATAATTTGTCTTCTTCTATTGGGTTAAAAATTAATTTTTTTTCGTGAAAATTCATTCTTTTAGTTAAAAATTAATTTCTTTATTTAAAAACTTGACTATTTTGTTGAAAATTCGTTTTTCATTTGTTGAAAATTAATTTTTCAAATTGAAAATTCAACTATTTCATGTTTGGTTTAACATTTATCTTCTTCACTTGAAAATTCAGCTATTTGGTTTAAAAATTTCTGTATTTAGTAGAAACTTTATATTTTTTGGTATAATATTAATCGTCTTGGTGACTAATTCACCTTTTTTGTTAAAAATGCATTTTTTGTTATTTCTTAAAGAGTAATCCTTGCGGGTAGAAAATTAATATTTTTGGTTAAAAATTCATTTTTATAATTGAAAATTAGTTTTTTATTGAAAATTAATGTTTTTACCCGAAAATTTAACTATTCAATTTTTTGTCGGACCTTTTATTCTGAAAGACCTTCAATCTTCTCAGTTAAAAATTCATCTGTTTGGGTTGAAAATTTAACTATTGGGTTAAAAAATCATTACTTTCGGTTGAGGACTTATTATTTTAGTCCAGAATTAATTTTTTTTTTATTCAAGAATTTCATTATTTTGTTGAAAATTTGTTTATTTCTTTGTTTTTCAAACTGAAATTTTAACTATTGCATGTCTGGTTTAACATTCATCTTCTCCACTTAATGATTCAGCTATTTGGTTGAAAATTTATGTATTTTGTTGAAATTTTGTCTTTTATGGTAGAATATTAATCTTCTTAGTGACTTATTCTCCTTTTTGGTTGAAAATTGATTTCTTTGGTTGAAAATTAAAGTATTAAGTTGAAAATTTCTTTAAAAATTCAAAATTTGGTTGAAAGTGCATGTATTTTGTTAAAAATTAATCTTTTTTGGTAGAAAATTAATCTTTTTCTTTAAAAATTCATTTCCTTGTTTTAAAATCATTTTTTTGCTACAATTTAATTCTTTCAACTGTAAATTTGACTACTTCATTTTTTGTCAAAAATTTATCTTTCTTGACAGACATTTAATCTTCTTTGTTAAAAATTCATCTCTTTAGTTGAAAATTTAACTATTTGTATATTGCGTTGCAAATTAATTTTTTTAGTTCACGTTACATTATTTTAGTTAAAAATTAATTTCTTTTCTCAAAAATTTAACTATTTTGTTGAAAATTCGTTTTTTTTTGGTTAGAATTGAATGTTTTTGACTGAAAATGTAGCTGTTTCATGTTCGTTAGAAAATTAATCTTTTGCAGTAAAAAAATTAACTTCTCATCTTTTTTGGGTTAAAAATTAAATTGTTTTTGTAGATAATGCATATTTTGTTGGCCGTTCATTAAACTTTTTGAATTTCAAACTTATTTAGTTTGTATTGAACAGTACCGTTGCAGGGTAAAATCATCTTTCGAAAAATTCTTAAAGTTTGTTCAAATCCTTCAAAATTGCTTTAATTGTAGGGTAAAGGAGCCAATTATCGAGAGGAATATTTTTTATAATAAATAGTAAATTATGATTAAAATTAAATTTAAAATTATAACATTCTCCTGAACATGCCTAGAAAAATGCAAAATAGCACTTTTATGTAAATTTCATGCTAAAAACGGTATTTTTAAAAATGTTTCCTAAATTAATTATTCACATGGACAAGTGCCTAAGAATGGCCCTCATCGACGAAGAAGGTGTGGATCTCGGGACATTGAAGGTGCGTGGGTTAGCGTTCGCAGATGATAAGGTTGTTATGGCAGAGTCAATCGAAGACTTGCAAAGAATGTTGAGCAAACTGAATACAAGGATGAACAACGTGGGCCTCAAAATTAACATAAACAAAACAAAAATTATGGTCTCTGAAGGAAATCATGAATTGTATATTGCTAAAGAAATTGGGCAGCTCCAGTGGCCTTATAAACTGCAAAAGATATGGCAATCAAGAGAATTTCTTGCAGAAAAATATTTTGTCAGTTTCAGAAGTTTCGGGAACATTTTTTAATTTGACCCCAGTTTGATTCAAATCTGCCAAAAACAATCCGAAATATACGCAAAAACTGGAAAACCATAAACGTGACCTTGAAAGGTTAGGTCCTTTCTGAAAGAAAATACATGCAGAAATAAATGTTAGATGAATTAACTGTCCAGCCAAATAACTGTTTATTGTTCCTTCACCCTATTTCCACTTTGAGAAAACACTTTTGATGAAATCTCTATCATCATTTGGAAAGCCAAATTCAATGATTATATAGATAAACCCTTTTGTTTGTGTTCGCTCTAGGGAGAACGATACAAATGAAATTATAAATCTGGTCCAATAATAGGAAACTGCGATAGTGCCCATTAGGATATAATGATACACAATTAACAAATAATAGTAGACTCCATGGAGGAATGAATAAGGCAATACGCTAAAATAGCATTTTGATATAAATTAATACCCTGGGGCCACAGTGAATGAAGCTATACTGCAAACCTTTCAACAAAGTTCAATATGCTTCCATTCAACTGGACTTCTCGTTATCAGAAAATAATTATTATCAATTTCAATAAAAGATTCCAGAATACTTTCAAAGATAAGTTACCAGGTATCATAGCGGTTCGGTAGTTTAATTTTAGGTAGAAGAGAGTGGGGCTAAGTCGACACTTGCTTTTTTAAAGAAAAATATAAACCGTGTGAACTTGTTTTTTTTTTTTTTAATAAAAGTTGGCGCCGATGCCTACAGGATACAGACAGATATCCAAACAAACATGCAGACATACAGACAGACATCTTTGTGAATCTTTTTTTCTAACTCAAAGGGTCTCAAAACGTGAAGATTTGATGAAAACCGGCGAAGTCCAATTTTATATTAAACTTATGCCTTCTCATTATAGGATGAGAATGTAAAAAAAATGTGTAGGACAACGTATTAGGTATTGTTGGATCGAGAATTAAGCTGGCTGCAATAATAAAAAAAATTTAAATGTGTCCTTTTCTTTCTTCAAACATTAGAGTCAAGTGACGACTTAGCCCCAGGGGGGTGTCGACTTAGCCCCACGATTTTTCACTTGACAGATTTCCCATCACTTTACTTTTTCTCTAATCATTGAGAATACGTTGTCAAACAAAATTTCTTTTAATTAAAAAACGACTTCTTAAAAAAAGAGTTGGCTTAGCCCCACTCACTGGTGATGCATTCGAGACGATTTCGAGAAAATTCGAGATTTTCTTGAAACATGTTCAGGTGAACTCAAAACTTCATGTAGATCGAGAATCTTAAATAAAAAAATTCAAGATCTCGAGTCGAGGGTATCTAATCTTTTCATTTGAGATTCTCTATCTCCACGAAGTTTCGAGTTCACCTGAACATGTTTCAAGAAAATCTCGAATTTTCTCGAAATGGTCTCGAATGCGTCACTACCACTCACCCCTAAAAAAAGGGGATTTTCCGGAAAATCTCGCTTTTTCACTTAAAAGCGAACTGAATTAATGAAACCCAGTAAGGAAATCCAACTATTTCTAGTGGAAAGGTCATTCTTCTTGGACGAAAAGTCTACTATTATATTTTTTGTTTTGAAATCATCTTTTGTGGTTAGGAATATTTATTACTTCGTTAAATTTAATTATTTTAATGAAAATTATTATTTCACTAGGATCAAATCAACTGTTGTTATTTAAACTCAAAATCTTTTTTGGTTAACGTATCAACTATTACATTTCTTGTTAAGAATTATTTTCTTTTTCAGTTAAAAATTCAACTAAATGGTTAAAAGTTCAAGAGCTTCAAAAAAAATTTTTATTGTATTTTAATTCAATATTTTAGTAGAAAACTTAGATCTTTGGTAAAAAATTTACCTGATTTTTTGAAAATTCATCTTCATGGTTGAATTCTACGGCTTTTTATTTTTAATTAAATTCTTTTATGGTTCTAATAACAACTATTACATTTTTCGTTGAGATTCATCTTTTTTGGTTTAAACTTTTGTTATTTGGATTAGAGGTTGCTTATTTAGTTAAAATATTGATAATTTCCTCAAAAAGTAATCCTTTTTTTTTTGAAAATTACACATTTTTATTAAAACTTCGTCCTTTTGTGTTTTAGTTTCAACTATTTTAGTAGAAAATTATCTGCATGGTTGAAAATTACCTTCTTTTTTGTTGAAAATTCATATTTTTGGGCACAAAATTAAATTGTTTTGTAGAAAAGTTAACTTTTTTCTTGAAAATTCATCTTTTGGTTTAATTCAACTGTTTGTGATTTGAAATAAAAATATTTTCTAGTTTAAATATAATCTATCACATTTTGAATTGAAAATTTATTTTCCTTGGTGGAAAATACAAATATTTTTCTAAAAGTTGAACTACTTTGTTAAAACTCAATTTTTGTGTTGAAGATTAATCATTTTAGTTAAAAATTCATCCTTTCGCTTGAAAATTCAACTGTTTCATTGAAAATTCGTATTTTTGTGTTAGAAGTTAAATTTACCTTTTTTTATTGAAAATTCATATTTTCGGGTTCAAAATAAACATTTTTTATACAAAATACGTTTTTTGGCTTAAAGGTTGAACAATTTTGTAGAAAATTCATATGCTTTGTTGATAATTAAAATATTTGCTAGAAATCAACTTTATTGTTGGAAATATATATTTTCAGGTTGAAAATTTAACTACTTGTTTGAAAATTAGTTTTGTTTTGCTGACAAAACCAACTGTATTTGATTTAAGATTGAAATATTTTTGATTGACATATCAACTATTACACTTCTTGTTGAAAATTAATCTTTTTTGATTGAAACTTTTATTATTTGATGAAAGATTGAACAATTTTGTTAAAAACTAATACTTTGTTGTTGAAAATACGTATATTTGGGTTGAAAATTTAAATATTTTCATAAAAGATTCCATCATTTCGTAGAAAATTCATCTGTTTGTTTAAACATTCAAATATTTGGTTGAAAATTTTTTTTATCGAAAATTCATATTTGGAAAACACAACTACTTAGTTAAAAGTTGAACTTCGTTGCTAAAATTTTTTTTTCGTTGAAGATTCACCATTTTAGTTAAAGCTTTATCTCTTTGGTTGAAAATTCAACTAGTTAGTTAAAAATACATCTATTTTGTTGAAAATGCAATATTTTTACTTGAAATATTAGAAATTTGAAGCATTCCAATTCGAATTTAATATTAGCAACCACATTATCCTTATTTAAAAAAATGCATTTTTGATTTTCAATTTATTTTTCGGGTCCCTTAAATCTACAAAATTAGCAAATAAATCATTTAAAAAATATTTAAAATTGTTATCGTCAAAAAGAATCTCTTTCAAAGCGCCTTGTTTTTCAAAGAATAGAATTTCTGTTTATTATTCTTCGAAAATAACACAAAACCTTGTAAAAATAGGAGAAAAAGTGAAAAATTGGGTAAAAATTCCCCATTTTAAGGTGTTTCAGGTTATTTTTCGAATTTAATTGCATCAACTTCAAAGAGGGGATTAAGTAAAAAATTTTATAAATAAGAAATATTCTCTTCGGATTTGATGTCGACCATAAATGGAGGAGGTGGAGAAGTGTGGGTTATACTGTAGTGTGCCATTATGGGGTTCCTTCTATATCCACGAGCAGGTTCAATTTGGATTTAAATATCGGGCAGCTTAGATTTTATACTCAAACCAATACAACCGTAATCGTGGATTTAAACGGCACGAAACTTGGTATAAAGTTGGCGTAGGATTCGATTTCGACTGGTGAGCCTAAAATTGAATACCTTTGAGCTGCCGAAATTCCCAGTGCGAAAGAGAGCGGACGATTCACGCCCGTCTTTCAGCGAACTCTTCAAGCCACCCTAACTTACAAAGCTTCCCACGGGAACCAACCGAACAAAGTCTCAGGAAATCGTTCTGAGCAACTTACTTCATTCAGCGAATTACCTTCATTAAACAGCAATATTACTTTTAGGTCTTATTAATATCATAAAAGGAGTTAATTACATGTCTGAACACAGTCGTCTTCTATCACTTACATCTGGCATGAGAAATAACTGTGAATTAGTAGTGCAAAATTTTTGTGTTCAGGCGTGGGTCTCTCTCAACCGCCCGTGCTCAGGGTATCTTACTTAGAACACTGGTTGAAAATTTTATAATTTTTTTAAAAAGTCATCTTTTCTGATTGAAAATGCAACTTTTCTTAACAGAAAAGTTGTCTGACGATTCACGCCCATCTTTCAGCGAACTCCTCAAGCCACCCTAACTTACAAAACTTCCCACGGGAACCAACCGAACAAAGTATTAGGGAATCGTTCTGAGCAACTAACTTCATTCAGCCAATCAACTTCATTAAACAGCAATATTACTTTTAGGTCTTATTAATATCATAAAAGGAGTTAATTACATGTCTGATCACAGTAGTCTTCTATCACTTACATCTGGCATGAGAAATAACTGTGAATTAGTAGTGCAAAATTTTTGTGTTCAGACGCGGGTCTCTCTCCACCGCCCGTGCTCAGGGTATCTTACTTATAACACTGGTTGAAAATTTTATAACTTTTTTAAAAAGTCATCTTTTCTGATTAAAAATTAAACTTTTTTTAACAGAAAATTTGTCCGGCGATTCACGCCCGTCTTTTGGCGATCTCTTCAAGCCACCCTAACTTACAAAACTTCCCACGGGAACCAACCGAACAAAGTATTAGGGAATCGTTCTGAGCAACTAACTTCATTCAGCCAATTTACTTCATTAAACAGCAATATTACTTTTAGGTCTTATTAATAGCATAAAAGCAGTTAATTGCATGTCTGACCACAGTCGTCTTCTATCACTTACATCTGGCATGAGAAATAACTGTGATTTAGTAGTGCAAAATTTTTGTGTTCATGCGTGGGTCTCTCCACCGCCCGTGCTCAGGGTATCTTACTTAGAACACTGGTTGAAAATTTTATAATTTTTTCAAAAAGTCATCTTTTCTGATTGAAAATTCAACTTTTCTTAACAAAAAAGTTTTCCGACGATTCACGCCCGTCTTTCAGCGAACTCTTCAAGCCACCCTAACTTACAAAACTTCCCATGGGAACCAACTGAACAAAGTCTTAGGGAATCGTTCTGAGCAACTCAAAAAATCGGATAGTTAGCTACATGAATTGCAGAAGGAATACATCAAGTAAACCACTTGAGCGTTTTTCCTGGAGGCAAAAGGGGCTTCCGAAACGATGCTTTTTTTCCTGGTGAATGAACGAATCAGACAAATCATCAATTCTCAACTGGGAAAGAGGATTTTATGTTTGGTTAAAGCTCTGTCGATTTCTAATTTTTTTTCATGATATGATTTGTTAAGTAAATGAAAATAAATATAACAGTCTTTTGTTGATGGAATGACGGTTTTTGATTTATTAGTTTGAACCAAAAATGATCATACTCTTTGGCTGTGTTCGACCACATACATCGAAACTCAAATAAATTTAAACAAATTATTTTTGAAAATGTAAACTCGATAAACAATTTTTTTTTCGTCAAATCCATCTATATCTTCATGATAAAAGAACATCTTTAGAGTATACGGCTACAAAGACAACTCTAGTGTTGATCATCTAAAGGAACCATTCTTCTAAATGCCCTAAATTCCTTCAATTTCCTGAATTCCTTGAATTCCATGAATTCTCTTAGTTCTGCGAATTCCGTGAAATCACGAAATTCTGTGACAAAACTGAACACTCTGAATTCCTTTGATTCCTTGAATATTCTGAATGTCCTAAATTCCTGAAATTCTCCTGATTCTGAATTCTCCGCATTTCTTAAATATTCTAAATATCCTGAGATATCTGTATCCCCTGAATTGCCTGAATTCTCCGAAATTCTTGATTTTTCTGAATTTCCTGAAATCCTTTAATTACCTGAACTCTCTAAATTCCCTGAATTCATTGAATATCCTGAATTACTTGAGTTCATCGAATTTCACGAATGCCGTGAATTCTCGAAAATCTTATCGATTCACCGAATTCTAGGAAATCCTTAATTTCTCTAAATTCCCGGAATTCCTTGATTATTCTGGGTATCCTGAATTCCTCGAATTCTTTGTATTCTCCAATTCCCTGAATTTAATGAATTCAATTATTTCGCTGAATTCAATGCATTTTTGGAAATCCTTGATTTTGCTGTATTCCCTGAAATCCTTGAATTACCTGAACTCTATATTGTACTTGGAATTCATTAAATGTTCTGAATATCCTGAATTTCTTGAATTCTATGACTTGTGTTAATTCTGTAAATACCCTGAATCCCTTGAATATTATGAATTACTTGTATTCTCTAAATTCCCTAAATTCTCTAAACTCTCTGAAATTGTTGAATAAGAGCATTCTATGAATTCCTGAAATTCTCAGAATTCCGTGAATCGTATAAAATTCTTCGTTTCTCTGAATTTCTTGAATTACCGGAACTCCCTGAATTCAGTGAATCCTGAATTCCTCAAATTTTCTTAAACATACTAAATTCCTTGAATTCTCTGCATTCTATTAATTCCCGAAATTTTCAGAATTGCCTGAATCGTCTCAAAGTCTTTATTTCTTTAAATTTCATGAAATTCTTGAATTACCTGGACTACCTGAATTCCATGAATTCCCTTAATTCATTAAACATCCTGAATTCCTCGAATTTTCTTGAACATACTAAATTCATGGAATTCTCTGCATTCTATGAATTCCCCAAATTCTTGAATTACCTGAACTCCCTGAATACAGTGGATATCCTGAATTCCTCAAATTTTCCTAATTTTCGGAATTCCGTAAATACCCTGAATTCCTTGTATTCTCTAAATTCCCTGAATTCTCTAAACTCTCTGAACTTTTTGAACAACCTGAACTCTATGAATTCCCTGAATTACTTAAATATTTTAAATATACTAAATTCCTTGAATTCTCTGCATTGTATAATTTTCCAAAATTCTCAGAATTCCCCGAATTATGTCTCTGAATTTTTTCATGAAATTCTGGAAGAACCTGAACTTCCTGAATTCAGTGAATATCCTGAATTCCTCAAATTTCCTTAAACATGCTAAATTCCTTCAATTCTCTGCATTCTATTAATTCCCGAAATTTTCAGAATTCCCTGAATCGTCTCAAAGCCTTTATTTCTCTAAATTTCATGAAATTCTTGAATTACCTGGACTCCCTGAATTCCATGAATACCCTGAATTTATTGAATATATTGAATTCCTCAAATTTTCCTTATTTTCGGAATTCCGTAAATACCCTGAATTCCTTATATTCTCTGAATCTCCCGAATTCTCTGAACTCTCTGAAATTTTTGAACAACCCGAGCTCTCTGAATTCCCTATATTACTTAAATATTTTCAATATACTAAATTCCTTGAATTCTCTGCATTGTATGAATTCCCAAAATTCCCAGAATTCCCGGAATCGTCTCAAATTCTTTATTTCTCTGAATTTTTTATGCAATTCTTGAATGACCTGAACTCATTAACTACACTACATTCATTGAATATCATGAATTCCTCAAGTTTTCTTAATTCTCTGAATTGCTTGAATGATCTTAACTCTCTGAATTTCGTAAATACTGTAAATTCTCTAAAATCTCTGAAATTCACTAAAGTCACTGAAATTCTTGATTTCACTGAATTTCCTGACATCGTTGAATTGCCTGAACTCTCTAAATTCCTCGAATTTATTGAAGATTTTGAATATCCTGAATTCCTTGAATTATCTGTATTCACTCTATTTCCTGAATTCCCTGAAATGATTGAATTTCATAAATCTCTGAATTAATCGGATTTCCTAGGTTCTCTGAAATCCCTGAAATTCACTAAAATCCATGATTTTTCAGAATTTCCTGAAATCATTGAATTTCCTGAAACAATTGAATTGCCTCAACTCTCTGAATTACCTGAATTCCCTGAATATTCGGCATGTCCTGAATTCTCTGTATTTTGAAAATGTTCTCAATTCTTTGAATTTTCTGAAATTCTCTTAATTCTCTTAATTCACTGAATTCTCCTAATCTCCTGAATTTTCTAAAATTTCAGGGTTTTCTGAATTCCTGAAATCCTTGAATTACCTGAAATCTCTGAATTCCTTAAAAATAGTTTCAGGATTTCTGATCCTGTAGATGAGTCAAATACACTGTAATCAAACCCAAAGTAATTTCGTTTCAAAAAAATTTTTAGTGCTGTTTTACTGTGTTTAAACTACTCTATGTAGCATTCCAAAATATTTTTAATTTTAACATTAAAAATCTCCCATTAAATTAGATTTTATAATTTTCCTATCTGACCATTTCTTCTTACTCAATTCCTTGAATATTCTGAATGTCCTGAATTCTGTGAATTCCTTGAATTATTTATATTTTCAGAATTCTTGGAATATTCTGAATATCCCGAATTCCTGAAACTCGCCGAGTTCCCTGAATTTTCTCAATTCTCCGAACTTCTCTAAATGGAATTTCTCATGGAATTCATGGAACTTAGAGAAATTCAGAATATTTCAAGAAAGTTAATACAATTCAAAAGAATTTTAAATATTTAAAAGCATCCAAAGCTATTTAATTTCATGAAAAAGAATACATAGAGTTTAAAGAACTTAGAATAATTTCAAACAATTTGATTTGAATTTAAAGTAATTCAATGGAATTCAAAGGAATTTTAAGTAATTCAGGTGAACTGCAAATAATTATAAATAATATAATAAACTAGAGAGCTTATGTGTAATAAAAACGAGGGGCCAACTCAAAAAGCATAGTCGTTCTTTTGGGCGACGAACACCACAGTAGGGAAGAAATGACTTTGTTGGTCCAAAATAACGTACAGCAAATAAATGTTGATCGATTCAAACGTGAAAAAAAAGATGCTGAAATTCTCGTAGAGTTGCCAAGCCCGATTTTTTATTTAGTTTTTAAACTTTTGTATAAATATATAAATATTTGACATTCCTTTTTCAGTCCTTCCAGTTTAGTACTCTTAATTAGGAACTCTATGCTTATTTAATAAACATTCATATTTAATTGATTTTTGTGACATATTCAAATGAAATTTGATACAAAAATGCATTATTCAAGCATTTGTCGACTTAAATTTTTTTTTTCAATGTCTTTTTTTTTTGGTTTAGTTTCTTATTAATTTTATTGTTTCAATGCGGCTGAAGCTTCAGGATCGAGTAAAATAAAACCTCTTCTTCCATTTTTGTCTATTTTTTTCTCACTGATCGTTTCAGACGGACGACAGATTTTTTTAACATAGAGGTATCAGCATTTTCTCGTCGAGCTCACCAAAATTTTTCTAGGTTTCCGAAGAAATTTGCAATTTTATTGGCATAACAGCATTAACGCTTTGAAGGCCTTTTTGTTTCAGCCTTATCACGACATAATCGCGACACCACTATGTATAAAATCATGGGTAACAGGCTCCAGAATCGGGCAGCAATTTCACGGTTCGACGCTCAACCGACTAACCGGGCGACCACTCGATACACATTTGAACATACACATCACTACACACGTGCGTATGTCCACATGTGCACTATGCGAAATCTCTCTCTATATATGTTTGTATGGACAACGATACATGGCTCTATGAACGCAAATGTATCATGCTTCGTACATTTACCTGTAACGGCGCCACACAGAATCGCCAAGCCATAAAGCCATAAAGCTCTGACGTAAATCGAGCGAAGCCCTGGCTGAGCGAGAGGATAACGCTGAACTAGTCCCGTGAGAATTCATTTTTTCGAATCAAATTCCGATCCTATAAAAGATATTACGCCTCGAAATTGCACCAAAATTCACTGATACTGTTGTCGTGAATTGGGTTTTATTTAGCCAATTAACTTCATTAAACAGCAATATTACTTGTAGGTCTTTTTAGAATCATAAAAGAAGTTAATTACATGTCTGACCACAGTCGTTCTTCTATCACTTACATCTGGCATGAGAAATAACTGCGATTTAGCAGTGCAAAATTTTTGTGTTCAGGCGTGGGAACTCTCTCCACCATCCGCGCCCAGGGTATCTTACTCGGAACAACCAACTTGATAAATCTTCAATAAAAAAATGAAGATTTAACAAAGCAGTTCGATTTTTAAAAGATATTACGCCTCGAAATTGCACAAAAATTCACTGATACTTTTGTCGTGAATTAGGTTTTATTTAGCCAATTAACTTCATTAAAGAGCAATATTACTTTTAGGTCTTATTAATATCATAAAAGGAGTTAATTACATGTCTGGCCACAGTCGTTTTTCTATCACTTACATCTGGCATGAGAAATAACTGTGATTTCGTAGTGCAAAATTGTTGTGTTCATGCGTGGGTCTCTCTCCACCGTCCGCGCTCAGGGTATCTTACTCAGAACAACCAATTCGATAAATCTTCAATAAAAAAATGAAGTCTTAACAAAGTAGTTTAACTTTTAACAAGTAGTTGAATTTTTGACCAAGAAGAATAATTTTCTACCAAAAAGATGAATTATCAACAAAATATATGAATTTTAAACTAAAAAAAATTACGTTTCAACCTAATAGTTGAATTTTTGAATGAGAAGGATGATCTGATAACTGAAAATTAAAAAGTTAAATTTCCAATTTAAAAAATTAATATAATACCAAGAATCAAACGAATTTTCAACAAAATTCTTGAATTGTCAACCATGAGATAAATTTTCAAGCAATGAATTGAAGTTTTAACAAAGTAGTTCGATTTTTAAGAGATATTACGCCTCAAAACATGTCTTATTAATATCATAAAAGGAGTTAATTACATATGTCTGGCCACAGTTGTCTTCTATCACTTACATCTGGCATGAGAAAAAATGTGATTTAGTAGTGCAAATTTTTAACAGAAAATTTGTCCTTTGGTTTGAAAGTTGCTCTTTTTTGGTAGAAAAGACATATTTATCAGTTGAAAATTCAATTATTTCTTGAAAATTCAACTATTTCGTTAGAAAGTCATGTTCTCGGGTTTCAAAGTCAACGATTTTCTAGAAAATTCATTTTCTTAGCTTGGAAACTCAACTATTTTGGTTAAGAATTCTACTGATTGGTTCAAAATTTACTTATTGTGTTAGAAAGTCCTCTTTTTCTCAAAAATTTAGTGGTTCTGGATAGAAAATTCACCTTTTTTGGTGGAAAAGGCATCTTTCTCAGTTCAATATGAACTTCTTCATTATTCAAATGTTTGCTTTTTGGATAACGTTTAATTTTTGTTGTTGTTGAAAACTTCACCATTTGGTTAAAAATTTATCCTTTTTAAAAATGAATTCATCCTTTTTTGGATAAAAGACATCTTCCTTGAAAAATAAACTTCTTTTTCACAAATTCAACTTTTTTCTGAAAAAATTATCTTTTTGGTTGAAAATTTAATTATTTTTTTGAAAATTCTACTATTTTGTTAAGAATTCATCTTTTCGGGTATCAAAGGAAACTGTTTTCTAAGACATTCTACTTTTTAGTTCAGAAAATCAACTCTTCTGCTAAAAATTCTACTATTTAGTTAAAACTTAATTACTTTGTTGAGAAGTCATTTTTTTCATGGAAAATTCAACGGTTTTGGATAGAAAATTAATCTTTTTTGGTAGAAAAGTAATCTTTATTAGTACAAAATGAACTTTTTAAACAAAATTTAAATCTTTGGAATGAAAATTCATCTGTTTTTGAAAAAAATTGTCTTTTTGGTTCGAATTTTTGTCTTAGCAACTTAACTCTTTTGTTGAAAATTAGACTATTTGAATTATTGAAGATTCGCCTTTTTTGGTTGAACTCAACTTTTTTTGATTTAAGATTAAATTCTTCTATGTTGGAAGTATCGACTACTATATTTTTCGTTGAGAATTTATGTTTTTTGTTTCAAAATTCAACAATTTGGTTGACATTTTTTTCTTTTTTAATTAAAAAATCTTTTTTAGTTGAAAATTCAACTCTTTTGTTGCAAATTCCTAGAAATTTCAACTTTTTTTGGTTAAAAATTGTATTATAAGTTTGAAAATTGGACAATTTCATCAAAAAGTCACCCTTTCTGGTCAACAACTCAACTATTTTGGTGAAAATTAGTTGTTCTTTGAGGTGTTCTCAACATCATAAAGGTAGTTAATGACGTGCCAGCTATACTCGTCTTCTACCCCTTACATCTTAGAAAGAGCAGTGATTCAGTAGTGCAGGATTGTTTTGGGTAATAATTTCGAACTCAAAAACAGCTGAGTCTTCTTCGTTTGAATCTTCTTCCAGAAAAACAGAATCAGTTGTTCTTTTAAGTTGAATAGAAGAAATTCAGAGATTCAGAAGAATCCAGAATATTTAAGCAATTCAGCAAATTTAGATTATTTAAGAAATTTTCTGAATTCCTTTCATGTTCTAAATTCAGTCTATAATTTTCAGTAATTTACAGGTTGTTTGATAACGAAAGCGTTAAATTGAGAATAATTAAATTATTTATTTAATGTTTTTAATTTTGAGCGTTTATTTGAGAAATTGTGGACATTTCAGGTTAAAATTAATTATTTAACTAAGCATTGGATTTGAAAATGAAACCAAACTATTACCTATGTTTTCATATAAGATCATTCTATTTCAAATGCTTTAATCAAACCTGTTTAATTTTAAAAGATACTAGCTTGCAATTTCGAAAATTGTAACAAATGAAAATCCTAACTTCAAATAATAAAACGAACAAATTAAAAGGAATAGGAATAAAAAACAGAAGTATCTTCGCGAACCAACTTCATTTTGAGAACGAAATCTAATAGCTGCGTACACTGGTAGATTATTATAATTTTTAATTGTACTTTTTTGGTTGAATTTTATGGCTTAAGATTAGTCATAATGAAAAATTTGTTGTCACTTACTTGTTTTTAGGATGATTTTATAACTCAAAATGTATTGTTCACCAGTTTTCCTGACAGAGGAAGACAAAAGACTCTACGGGTCTTTTATTTATTCCCAAATTGGGGCAAACTTTTTTTGCTTTTTGTATACACCGACTCAGCACAGAGACCATTTCACAATTCTATAGTGATATCGGTTGAAAAAGAAATAGTCGTCGTTTCATGCTTCGTTTATTCTCACGCGCAAAACCCGTAGAAAAATCGCCTTTCTTCCTTAGCTTTGCTCTTGTGCTTCTTTTACGTAAGTTTATGTATAGAGTCGTCCATTCAAGCAGGAAAAAGGGATACACAACAGATCTATGATGCAAGAAGTGAAATGAAAATACTAAAAATATATGACACAAAAATATAAAATGTAAGGTATTAAAAATTGGTGAATGAATGTTCGAAAAATAAAATTTAATTCGGTGTTTCAACCCAAAATGTTGAATTTTCGATAACAATGTTCATTTTCAGCCAAGAAAGATGAATTTTCAATCCAAACGGACAAATTTTTAACGTAATTTATTAATTTTCGACTAGAGAGATTACTCTAATAAAATACGTGAATTTTCAACAAAATAGTTAAAGTATTAACAAAATAGTGGTCTTCTTTATCACATAGCTGAGCGAGAGGATAACGCAAAACTAATCCCGTGAGTATTCTTTTTTTCGAATCAAAATCCGATCCTATAAAAGATATTACGCCTCGAAATTGCACCAAAATTCACTGATACTGTAGTCGTGAATAGGGTTTTATTTAGCCAATTAACTTCATTAAACAGCAATATTACCTTTAGGTCTTATTGATATCATAAAAGGAGTTAATTGCATGTCTGACCATAGTCGTTTTCTTTCACTTGCATCTGGCATGAGAAATAACTGTGATTTAGTAGTGCAAAATTTTTGTGTTCAGGCGTGGGTCTCTCTCCACCTTCCGCGCTCATGGACCAAAAAGATGAATTATCAACAAAATATATGAATTTTCAACAAAATACATTAATTTTCAACCAAATAGTTGAATTTTCAACTTTAAAGTTACGTTTTCAACCAGTTAAATTCAATGAAAAAAACGAATTTGTAACAAAATAGTTGAATCGTCAACCAAAGAGATGACTTTTCAACAAAAAAGTTCATTTTCAACCAAATAGGTTAATTTTCTGTCAACTTGTTCCATTTTCTAGCCAAAAAGAACAATTTTCTACAAAACAATATGCAAACAAATTTAATTTACGACTAAATGTTAAATTTTCAACTGAAATGCTGAAGCATTAACCAAACACCTGAATGTTTTACAAAGTAGTGCAACTTTAAGCAAAGTATTTGCTTTTTTAACATAAAATGGATTTTCAACTAAACATGTAATAATTAATATTTCAACCAAAAAAGTTTTTAATTTGGAAAAAGATGAACTTTCAACAAAATACATACATTTTTAACCAAAAATGAAATGGTTTAATTTCCAGTTAGAAGAAATAATTTTCAATCAAATATTTAATGAATTTTTAACAAAATACTTAAATTGTCAACCCATTTGATAAATCTTCAATGAAAAAGTAAAGTTTTAAGAAAGTAGTTTAACTTTTAACAAGTAGTTGAATTTTTGACCAAGAAGATTAATTTTCTACCAAAAAGATGAATTATCAACAAAATATATGAATTCCAATTTAAAAAAATTATGTTTCAAACAAATAGTTGAATTGTCAAATGAAAAGGATAATCTTATAACTGAAAATTAAATAGTTGAATTTCCAATTAAAAAAATTAATATGAAACGAATTTTCAACAAAATACTTTTTAATCAAGTAGTTGAATTGTTCATCAAGAGGCTTAACTTTTTACCAAAAAAGACAAATTAGCAACAAAACACGTAAATTTACAATTATCTAATTGAATTTTCAACTCAAAAAATTAATCTTCAACCAAATAGTTGAATTTTTGACCAAAAAGGGTGAGTTTTTAACCAAAAATGAAATAGTTGAATTCCCAGTTAAAAAGATTAATTCTCAACAAAAAATGAAAGGAGGTTTCAACAAAATAATTAAATTGTCAACCAAAAATAAAATAGTTGAATTTTCAGTTAGAAGAATTAATTTTAAACCAAAAATGAAACAAATTTTTAACAAAATACTTAAATTTTCAACCAATTTGATAAATCTTCAATAAAAAAATGAAGTTTTTTAAAATTAAAGTTTTAGTTTTATACCAAAAATATAATAGTTAAATTTCCAGATAGAAGAATTAATTTTAAACCAAAAATAAAACGAATTTTTAACAAAATACTTAAATTGTCAAACAATTTGATAAATCTTCAATAACAAAATTGAAGTTTTTAAAAATTAAAGTTTTATTTTTATACCAAAAATATGAATTCTAAACAAAGTATATGAATTTGCAACTAAAAAAAATTACGTTTCAACCAAATAGTTGAATTTTTAAATGAAAAGGATGGTCTTATAACTAAAAATTCAAAAGTTAAATTTCCAATTAAAAAAATTAATATATAAGCAAGAATGAAACGATTTTTCAGAAAAATACTTGAATTGTTAACCATGAGATAAATTTTCAATCAATAAAAGGAAGTTTTAACAAACTAGTTCGATTTTTAACCAAGTAGTTGAATTTTTCATCAAGAAGCTTAACTTTCAACCAAAAAAGACAAATTATCAACAAAACACGTACATTTTCAAGCATGTAATTGAATTTTCAACTTAAAAATTAATCTTGAATTCTCAGTTAAAAATATTAATTTTCAACGAAAAATGAAAGGAGGTTTCAACAAAACACTTAAATTGTCAACCAATGAGATGAATTTTCAACAAATAAATTAAATTTTAATAAACTGGTGCAGCTTTCAACCAAGTAGTTGAACTTTTTACCAAAAAATATGACTTTCTAACAAAATTTTCCCTTTTTCAATAAGATAATAGAATTTTCAAAGCAATAGTAGAATTTTTAGGCAGAAGGGATGAATTCCGGCCCTAAATATAATGGTAGATTTTTCAATCCCAAAAACTAACGTTTTCCAAGAATAGTTCGAATTTTTTATTGAGTTTTTATAATTCATTTCATACCTAAGCAAAAAAATGGATAACCTTTGATCTGCTGAGTTAATCTGATGTCTAAGTTGATCTAACGTCTAAATAATTTAATTACAAGTTTCCTCATTCTACTATCAAATAGTTTAAAATCATTATTTATTGTTCGATTGATGGTTCTATAAAATTAAAATTATATTTCGTATTTAAAAAAGTAGATGGGGGTCAGCTTTAGTGTCACATGACATTTTGAGGGAGTGTTCACCGAAATGTCACAAATCGTCAAAAGAGAGAGTGGTGATTAAAAAATCACTAAAAATAGCGTCACGTAATATGTGGACCCTTTACCTTATTATACATTATTTATTATAATAAAATAAATATATCATATACATTATTATTGAGGGGGTGTTCACCGAAATGTCACAAATCGTCAAAAGAGAGTGTGGTGATTAAAAAATCACTAAAAATAGCGTCACGTAATATGTGGACCCTTTACCGTTACCTGTTACCTTTTTCCTGCTTGCATTTTCAGAAAAAGTAATGAAAAATATAATATCTGAAGGTACAGAGTCAACCTTTGTGAGACGCTATTGTGAAAAGATTGCACCTTCCTCTGTACACATTTAACACAGGAAGTCTTCAAGGCGAGAGGAAAAGGGAAAATGGGTCACGATAGACCAAATCGGATTGACTGAAATCGCATTACATGTTTGGGTTCTTGGCTATTTGAAGGTGTAGGTTTTTTCATTTTATTTTTTATTTAACTTTTTTTTCTTTATGTTTCTAAGATATGCACAACTCCTCTAAAGACTTATTATTGTTTTAATATTATTGTGTCGTGAAGCTGGTCTATTTAGGTCCCGTAGCACTGTCGTTAAAACATATTGAACTATGACCCCGGTGAAACAGAGACCCCGGTGAAACAGAGATCTATACACGGGAGAAACAGACCCCGGTGAAACAGAGATCTATACACGGGTCACCTCTGCTGATAAAGTATCATTTAAGTCCTTTAGCATGATTAAATATACTGCACCTAGGGTTGTGAGTCTACAAAACGTTTTATTGAAACATTGAAAGTTTCATGAAACAATGAAACGTTTCATGGGACCAAAGTTTCTGAAACGCTTGAAAGTTTCACAAACACGTATGCGCTTGTGCATTCATGTCAGTGTTTCGTTACGGTATGTTACGTGTTGGGGGGGGGGGGGTGACCCAATTGAGTAAAATTTGTAATTGCATGTCTTATTCAAAAAAAGCAATGTCACTAAATAATCTCGAAAATATCGAACACATTGTGGTCGAAAACGAGGAAATTTAAATCGTTAACAATTGTTTAGTATTGGGAAATAATTCTGTTCTTAACATTTTGCTACCACACTATAAGTTGTAAACTTTGTTACATTTTCCAAGAGATTCGAAAAATGAAATTATGGGCAAAAACTTATTTCGAAGAATTGGAAAAAAAATGTAGAAGCTTTTTAATAATTTTGAAGGATTCGACATTATTTTTTTAAAGATTTCTGTGAAAATTTTAAATGGTGTCGGTTTTATTTTAGAATAATAATTTTAAGTTCGGAAGATTTCAAAATGTGCGGAAAAAGAATATGGAAGACTTCAAGACAATTTTTATCCTTCAGGATTTAAACAATTTGTAGGTAAACTGAATTTGGCAGGGTATCAAGAGAATGAAAAAAATGTTCTTGAGATTTATGGGGAAATTTCAAATAAAGGAAAATTTTGCATCTTGCCATATTAGATCATTTTAGAAAAAATCTGAGTAAGTTTAAGAGATATTTAGAAGTTTTGAAATGATTTAAAAATAATTGAAACTTATAAAGATATTTTAAAAATTTTGTAAGGTTTCAAGAAAATGAAAAAAAAAATCATAAGGTTTCTGAAAAAAATTAAAATGTAAAAGAAATTCAGAAAAAATGTGAACAGTTTTAAAAGATTGGAAGGTTTAGAAATTCTGAAAAGATTGAAAAAAGGAATTTTCTTAAGATTCTTGGGGAAATTTCAAATTATTTTTTCAAATGAATTCTAAGAGAAAATTGAAATACATTACAAAATATTTTTAATTATTTCCTACAATTTTTTAAAAAAGTGTAAGAGATTATAAAGAAAAAGTTCGCATTTTGCCATATTAGATCATTTTAGAAAAAATCTGAGTAAGTTTGAGAGATATTTAGAAGTTTTGAAATGACTTAAAAATAATTGAAACTTATAAAGATATTTTGTAAGGTTTCAAGAAAATGAAAAAAATATCATAAGGTTTCTGAAAAAAATTAAAATTATTTTTGATTTTGAAAAATTAATTTGAAGAGAATATTTAAAAAGATTTCAAAACATTTCAAAAGATTTCTAAAATTGTCAACGAAGAATCTAAAAGATTTTAAGACAATTTTTTCAAATTTTTCAAATGTAAAAGAAATTTATAAAAAATTTGAACAGTTTTAAAATATTGGAAGTTTTAGAAATTTTGGAAAGATTAAAAAAAGGAATTTTCTTAAGATTCTTGGAGAAATTTTAAATTATTTTTTCAAATGAATTCTAAGAGAGAATTGAAATACATTCCAAAATATTTTTAATTATTTCCTACAATTTTTAAAAAGAGTGTAAAAGGTTATAAAGAACAATTTTGCATTTTGACATATTAGATCATTTTAGAAAAAATCTGAGTAATTTTAAGAGATATTCAGAAGTTTTGAAACGATAGAAAGAGCATTAAAACATATAAGGATATTTTACAAATTTTGTAAAGTTTCAAGAAAATGAAAAAAAATCATTAGGTTTCTGTGAAAAATTAAAATGACTTTTGTATTTTAAAAAATTAATTCAAAAAGAATATTTAAAAAGATTTTAAAACATTTCAAAAGATTTCTAAAATTGTCAAAGACGAATCTGAAAGATTTTAAGACAATTTTTTCAATTTTGCAAATTTAAAAGAAATTCAGAAAAAATTTGAACAGTTTTAAAAGATTGGAAGGTTTAGAAATTCTGAAAAGATTAAAAAAAGGAATTTTCTTAAGATTCTTGGGGAAATTTTTAATTATTTTTTCAAATGAATTCTAAGAGAAAATTGAAATACATTACTAAATATTTTTAATTATTTCCTACAATTTTAAAAAAGAGTGTAAAAAGTTATAAAGAACAATTTTGCAGTTTGACATATTAGATCATTTTAGAAAAAATCTGAGTAAGTTTAAGAGATATTTAGAAGTTTTGAAACGATAGAAAAATTAATTCAAAGAAAATATTTAAAAAGATTTCAAAACATTTCAAAAGATTTCCAAAATTGTCAAAGACGAATCTGAAAGATTTTAAGACAATTTTTTCAATTTTGCGAATTTGAAAGAAATTCAGAAAAAATTTGAACAGTTTTAAAAGATTGCAAGGTTTAGAAATTCTAAAAAGATTTAAAAAAAATAATTTTCTTAAAATTCTTGGGGAAATTTGAAATGATTTTTCATTTTGAAAAAAAAAACTTAAAAAAAAATTTAATAAGATTTGCAAACATTTCAAACGATATCCTAAAATTTCGATAGTGCAGAATATTTTAAAGCAAAATGTTTCAATTTGGTAAGATTAAACAATAAAAAAAATTAAGTAAATTCAAGAAATATTTATAATATTTGAAGAGATTCAAAAAGAATTTTAAACTTTTAAAGATTTTACAAAATGTAGATTTTTAAAGATTTCAAACAAAAACTTTAGAAGCTTTAAAATAAATTTGGAAGGTTTCACTGGGTAAAATTTCGAAAATGTTAAGGCAATTTATTCACATTTTTAATGATTTTTTAAAACTATAAGGAAAATTCGAGTCAGATACAAATATTTTAAAGAATTTAAGAGGTTTTTAATAGATCAAAAATATTTTAAAACTTATAAACATTACCGAAAATTCATCAAATAGTTTTTGATTTCTTCCAAACTTCTAAAAGTCCTGAATATCTTTTAAAAAGACTCGAATTTTTCCTAACATTCTGTGAGATCCTGTAAAATAAAAAACATGTCTTCAAAATGTTCTAGATTCTTTTTTGACACATCTGAAATATTCACAAATCTTTTTCAATTTTCTCAAGAATCTTATAAAAATTATATTTGTATAAATTTAAAAACAAACTGATAATATTTCTTTTCCTGTCAGTAATTTCAATATTTCTATGACTGAGAAAAATATTTGAAAAGCATTTAGTGGTAAATCTAAATATTGTTAACAAAAATTTAAAAAAAAAGTCGAAAATAACGTTACGTGATACATATATGAAGGCTCCCTTATGCAAATATGTATTTCTATATCAAATATTTAATTCAAAATATTGCGAGATATAGCACTGATAAAAATTAAAACATGTTTCTGAAAGCAAAAAATGTATAAAAATGAGCCTAATAGTTTAATTAAATAGCAGAATGTTATTTTATTCATTTCCATTCGAAGTTTCTACATTTTGAATGAAATCGTTTAAAAAATGAAACATTCTAAAAACTAAATATGTATTAAATGCGAAATTTATTTTCATTTTATTGAAATCAATTTTCGAATTAAAAAAAAAATATATTCGAAAAATTACATTTTATTAGCAATTAACACGTGATTTGTTTATTTAAATTAGTTGAAAAGATTTGATTTGAAATATAAAGGATACTATTAAATGTTTATATTTAATACTTAATAGTATTTTTTCATATTTTTAATTTTCCCGCCCTAATGTTTGAAACTTTATAACCCTAGCTGCATCTGACTTCATTAAAAGCACTTGCATCTGTCCGGACGTTTGGCCAGGGGAGAGGAAAACTGCAGAAAACCACTCGAGTCGAGATTAACCTTGTGTGCCATATTGTGTGGCAAGAGGTGATTCATAATTTAAGAAATTTTAATCTGACTTTGGATTCTTCAAATTAATTAGGGTCTGGATTATATTCTCCTTCATGTATATTATGGTGGTATGAATATTATAGTATGGTGGTAATTCATTGGACATTTTTTTTCTAGAATTTTCATGCATATCGCCAAAAAATTTGTTTGAACCCACGAAGAAATAAATGAATTTGAAAAAAAAATTATATTCAGAGGTTCCGAAAGCCCCATGAAGTTTAGCACATATTTCCCATACGAAAAAGGACGTTTTTGTACATTTTTTTCGAAATCCTCAATATTAGGTGAATCGAGTTGTAACTCAACCATTCTCTTCACAATTAGCCGATTTGGTAGAGGATTCAGCTATTTTGTTGAAAATTCGTCTCTTTTGGTTGAATTCAACTGTGTTGGATTTAAAATTGAAATCCTTTATGGTTTTAAATTGTTGGGAATTTATTTATTTTGGTTGAAATTAATGTATTTTGTTAAAAATTGAACTATTTTGAAAGGAAGTTCAACTAGTTCGTTAACAAATAATTAACATTTTTCCTGAAAATTCGACTATTTTCTTGAAAAGTGTTGTTCTTTGTTTTAAAATTCATCTTTTTTGGTAACAAAATTTCTGTAGATGGTTTCGCCATTTGTGGTTCAAAATTCATAATTTTTGTTGTTGAAATTTCAACTATTTTGTTTTAAATCCGTTGGGGGGGGGGGTAGAACAAATTTAAATATTTTAACTTTATTTAACACTTTTGTTGAAACTTCGTCTGTTTGGGTGACAAATGGTAGAAAACTCAACTATCTGGTTGAAAATGAACTTTTTTTCGGAAATAATATTTTTTTGGTATGAAAATTCAACAATTATGTTGAAAATTCATATATTTTGTTAAAAATTCAACTATTTTGGTAAAAAATTCAACTATTTGGGTAAAAATTTACTTTTTTTTGTTTAAAATTCATCTCTTTTGTTCAAAAGTATTCTTTCTAATTAAAAATTATTTTCTTCTGGTGAAAAATTTCATCTTTTTTTGTTAAAAATACAACTGTTTGGTTAAAAAAATTGTCTGAAATATTTTTCTTCGTTGAAAATTAAACCATTCTGTTCAAATTAATCTTTTTGTTTGAAAATCGAACTAGTTTGTGAAAAAGTAATCTATTTTGTTGAAAATACAATATTTTTACTTTATTAAAATTTTTATTTTCCGAAAAAAGATCTTTCTCCTTCGCTCCGC
>CAKNYM010052626.1:314098-329232 GCA_932195095.1 Andricus curvator | reverse complement strand
ATATATATGTGACGTGGAACGAAGAAACAATGCGGAAAAACAAAATCTGTTCAGAATATGATACCGCAGGATATTCTGTGTCACATGTCTATACTCAATTTGAATTTTGTCCTAAATATATATGTGACGTGAAACGAAGAAACAATTCGGAAAAACAAAATCCGTTCAGAATATGATACCGCCGGATATTCTGTGTGACATATCTCTTACTCAACTTGAATTTTGTTATAAATATATATGTGACGTGGAACGAAGAAACAATTCGGAAAAACAAAATCCGTTCAGAATATGATACCGCCGGATAGTCTGTGTGACATATCTCTTACTCAACTTGAATTTTGTTATAAATATATATGTGACATGGAACGAAGAAACAATGCGGAAAAACAAAATCCGTTCAGAATATGAAACCGCAGGATATTCTGTGTCATATGTCTATTACTCAATTTGAATTTTATTCTAAATATGTATGTGACGTGGAACGAAGAAACAATGTGGAAAAACAAAATCGGTTCAGAATATGATACCGCAGGATATTCTGTGTGACATAAGTATTACTCAATTTGAATTTTATTCTAAATATGTATGTGACGTGGAACGAAGAAACAAGCCTTAATACCAAAAATGAGTTCACGAGAAAAAGCGAATCGAAGTGAACGGAAGACGAACAGGTTGCAAAGGGGCTCGAAAAATATGAATGAGAACAACAGCTGACTACGGCCCACTACGGTAAAAAAATAAACGATAGCAATTAATAATAATCATATCATTTTAATATTTCATTACGACTCATAAAACAAAATTTTTTATTCTATAGGAGAAATATTTATTATTCAGAATCGATAATAAACGGAAAATCGATTTTCCGGTCCTAAGGCTGGTTTCTTCGTTCCACGTCACATAGTATTGTTCACTCGCCGAAATATATTGTGTATTTTTTATTTACATTAACTAATTCCTATTTCTTTTCAAATTAAGTTGTTATGCATTAAAATGAATAACTAGTTACTCAAAAAAAGTAGCAACAAACATTTTTGACGACCCTAATCTATTTTTACTAGGAATCTGTATTATTATCGGAGATGGTAACAATCGATCCGAAGAGAAATCCTTTCACACACACTGTGAAAATAGAAATCTACAATATCGATCAAAGTTATATCCTCTGATATAGAAAATATTTAACATCCTCAGACTAGATGGAGTTCTAAATTGAAAATTTTTTGAAATTAAATTCATTCAGAAAAAAATATCTTCTTCTTTAACTCTATTGAAGATTTTGAATATTTTTGAATATTGAAGATTTCCATTTTCACAGTGTGTGTGAAAGGATTTCTCTTCAGATCGATTTTTACCATCTCCGATGATAATACAGATTCCTAGTAAAAATTTATTTGTATATAACATCTTGCATAATAAAGCGTATTTCAGAAAAAAGGATTCTTCCTCTGATCTCTCTAGTAGCACAATGGTTAGAGCACCTGACTGGAAATCAGTTGATCTGGTGTTCGAATCCCAGCGGAGTGAAAAGAGAAGATCTTTTTTCTGAATAAATTTAATTTCAAAAGACCCTAATCAATATACATATCTATATATTTTTATTTAATTCAAGAGACGGAAAAATATATTGTATTGAATGGGATCTCGTAAAATGAGAAAATAGGATAAACTTTCGATATTTCTGATTCTGTAAATGTGAAATAAGGAAGAAAAGACTAGTTCCGTGGTAACCGATTCCATGATGGAATCGGTGGAATAGCCTTTGTCACTATATATTGAGGTGTTTGAAAAAGTCTACTTTATAGGATGGTTATGAGATCTCGAAACATACTTTTCTATGCCCCACTGGTGCAAACTGAAGCCTCAGCACTTCCTCCTTTCAGAACACTTCTTGCCCTAGAACATCAGTTTTATGCCTTTGCGATAGTTTCAAGTCAATTTAATCAAAGTTTTTAAGTCTTCAGTTGAGAGTGCGCTTTGCAAGTTACGAACTATCTTTTTTTAAATTCAAGCCAATATTTAATCAAAATTTTAGATTATACTTTATTTTAAGAAGACAAATTTTTTCTCATTTATTTTCTTGTATGACTACATCAATGCTCAGCACTGACACAAACACAGAAAGAAAGTCATGATACATTTGTGGCCGTTCATTTTTCATAAATCACAAATACGAACCTCCACCCCCATTCAAGTCAAAATTTTTGTTTTCGGTTTTATTTGGAAATTAATGCAAAGAAGACGAATTTTCAAAAAAATGTGTGAATGCTCAACCAAAACGGATAGAATCAAAATGTCAACCTAATTGTTGAATTCTTAATCGAAAAGGCGAATTCTTTAGAAAACAGTTACATTTTCTACCCTTAATTATGAATTTTAAACAAAAAAGTGTATGTTTCACCAAATAGTTGAATTTTTTACCAAATTAATAGAATTTTCAACTCAAAAGACGAATTCTGAAACCAAAAAGCCAATTTTTCTACTTAACTGTTGATTTTTTAATCCAAAAATATGAATTTTCAACTAAAAATTTATCTTTCAAGGAAAGAGTTGAACTTTTGAGCAAAAAAAGACTTTTCAACAAATAAGTTGAATTACAACAATATGGCCAACAGCCATACCACGCTGAAAAAACCAGTTCTCGTCAGATCACTGAAGTTAAGCAGCGTTGGGCGCGGTTAGCACTTGGATGGGTGACCATTCGAGAAAACTGAGTGCTGTTGGCACATCGTGGGTGTGGTGAGCCCACACTTGTAGTTATTTACTACAAGTTATCAACCTAGAAACACTACCCGAATCGGGTAGTGTCACGCCTACCCCGAAAGGGAAATGGCTTAATGGTATACTTACAACCAAAAAAGATTAATTTCTATCCCAGCAGTTGCGCTTCCAACCAAAAAAGACGAAGAAAACAAAAATGTCAAACATAAAAATTGTGGAATTTTCAAATCAAAAAGGGGTTTCTCCACAAAGCAGTTGAATTTTCTTGCCTGAATTATGAACTTTAAACAAAAAGTTATTTTTAAACAAGTAGTTGAATTTTCTACTAAAATAATAAAAATTTCAACAAAAAAAAACGAATTTTGTTCAAAACAATTGGACTGTTGACAAAAAGTTAATTTTCAAATAAATAGTTTAATTGCAAACAAATAACGATCAATTTTCAACAAAAAATCAAATAGTTAGATTTGCACTTCAAAAAATTAACTATGAAACAACAACAAGAAACGAATTTTTAACAAAATAATTCAATCTTCAACCAAAAAAAGAAATGCCTAAAATGAGTTGAACTTTCCAACCTAGTAGTTGAATTTTCAACCTAAAAAGATGAATTCTCAATGCAAATTTTACTAGTTGAATCTTTAACTTTTAATGATAAATTTCCAACCAAAACCGAAATAGTTAAATTTTCAGGTAAAAAAATTAATTTTCAATAAAAAAAGTAGAAAAATTTACGAGTTGAATTTTCAACTGAAAACGATGAATTGTCAACCAAAAATGGACGAGTTAAATTTTTGGTGAAAAAAAAACAATTTTTACCAAAAAAGCGAATTTTTACAAAAAAAGCAAATTTTCAACAAAATAGTGCAATCTTATACCAATAAAATTAATTTTTAACAAAATGCTTTAACTTTCAACAATGTAGTTGAATTTACAAAAAAAAAATTCTGAATGAGAAATTTATTACTTGAAATTTTAACTACAAACGATCAATTTTTAGCCGAAAATGTATTAGTTTAATTTTCAGTTAAAAAAAGGAGTTTTGAACTAAAAAAAAACGAACTTTCAACAAAACAGTGAAATTTTCGACCGAAGAGATGGATATTTAACTAATGAAATTAATTTATAACGAAGTAGTTCCACTTTTAATTCAGTATTTGAATTTTCAAAAAAATAAATTGAATTCTGAATAAAAAATTTGAACGTTGAATTTTTAAATAAAAAAGGTCCATTTGCAGCCAAACATGGATTAGATGAATTTTCATTTGAGAAAATTAATTTTTAACTAAAGAAATTAAATTTCAACTAAAAAGAAAATGTTAAAAACATTTTTAACCAAAGAGATGCATCCTTAACTAGTAAAATAAATTTTTAACAAAGTGTTAAACTTTCAAGCAAGCAGCTGATTTTTCAATCAAGAAGATTGATTTTCTAACAAAATATACGAATTTACAATAAATTACATAAATTTTCAACCAAACAGTTTAATTTTTGACAAAAAGCCATCAATTTTCTTCCAAACATGGAAAAGTTCAATTTTCAGTTAAAAACTAATTTTTAATTCAGATTTTAACAAAATAGTTCAGTCTTAGCCCAATGAAATAAATTTCTAACAGATTGGTTCAACTTTCTACCAAATAGTTGAATTTTCAACAAAAAACATTATCAACAAAATAGATTTTCAACCAAAGAGATGGATTTTTAACTAATAAGATAAATTTGTAACAAAATAGTTCAAATTTCAGTCAAGCAGTTGAATTTTTGATTCAGAAGATAAATTTTCTACCAAAATAGACAAATTGACAACGAAATAGATAAATCTTCAATCAAGTAGTAAAAATTTTAACCCAAAGAAATTAATTCTGAACCAAAAATATATCAGTTGATTTTTCAATCAAAAACAATGAAATTTTGACGAAAAATAGATGGAATTCATTATTGAGTTTCATTAATTTAGTTCGCACGCAAGCGAAGAAACGATAAAAACAGGAAGTTTCTTAAAAATAGAAGAGAAAAGAGGAATTCTAAAAAAAATTAGAAAAGAGGAGAATAGAAGAAATAGTGCAAAGTCTGGATTTAGCTACTCCCCCTGGCAGTGTGGCGTAGTTTTTGAACAGCACCTTTCTTGATTATTTCTTTCAAATTGTATCCTAAAATTAAACCTTTTAAAAAAATTTCTAAAGAATGAAATAGTTTTCATTTTAACTTTCCTTTGCGAAATTGTATTTAATATGTCATTTGAACAGATCTATGAAATACACATGTTCTGCGGTCGTCCGTTGCGTGCAGATAAGCGTAAACCGACTTTCGTTAAAGCTATTGGTCGACAAAATAATCAGTTGGATCGTGATCGAGTAATGGCCAATTGTGAGCACGGACTGATGCTTCAGAGTATTGAATAATATTCGATGCGCGTTTGGAAATCTGATTATAAGGTTCGATCCATGCATACATTCCGTTCATCTACCATCATGCGAAACGATACTGTTCCTAGTTAGGCTATTGATCAGAATTAAATTGTCCATCGATACGAGGCAGTCATACATATCGACTGTAGTCAATCAACGCAAAATTTAGTTTTTCTAGTTCAGATAGAGTGCCAATGCTAAAAACAATTCCTCATCATAACTGTTTGGAATTAAATGAGGAATGATTTACTGATGAATTTGAAGAGCAAAAATAGCAATTAATATTTGGGCTATTTCATAACGACAATGGATATGTGGATACTGGATAAATGACCTGAAATTAGAGATGGAAGTTACTCCATCATTGGATTCTGAATCTGCAGTTAGAGGCGAGCTAATTAAGTTAATTAGATTCTACCGTTTGAGCTTTCGAACCGATAGCTCTTTACCATTGTGTGATGTTAGTTGAAGCAGTACAATGCTATCGCGGTGATTCATGGCGTTCGCATAAATTCAGTAGCGATTCAATTTGTCACTCAGGTTACTTCGTTCCCTGCTCATTAGTGTGAACGATGTAAAACCTACATGCTCCGAGTTTTAAATTAAACCCTCGAGGAGAATTTATACATTTCAGTTTCATTTGAAAATAAGATACGAATTTAGAGGACTTATCAAATGTGAACTAAATTAAAATTGAAACAGATTTATTTGTACAATTTTTTCTATGTAACAGCACGACAGGGGATGTCGCACAGAATTACTGATTGTTGGAACATGCGTTTTAATAATGAAGACTTTGATGTGTATGTGTTTAAAATTATTATCAGTTTATTGGCAGATGTTATTGAATGTCAACCAGGTGATAAAATTAATTAGAAGATCAGCTAACCATACAACATGATTGAAATAAGATAAAACTATGGAACGACTCAACTATACAAAAGCATTCTTTCAAAGGATTAGAAATAGGGTAATAGTCAACAATATTAGACAAGTATACCACCAAATTTAACATCTTTCAATTATTTCCCTCACCTGGTCAATATCCAAGAACATCAGCTAATCATACAACATGGTTGGAAGATGATACAACTATGGAACGAGCTAACTATACAGGATGATTATTTTACAGGATTGGAAATGGTGAAATAGTAAAAAATGTTGGACGAGAATACCACCAAATCTAACAGCCTTTAATCATTTTTCTCACCCGGTCAACATCCAAGAAAATCAGGTAATCATACAATATGGTTGAAGAAGATACAGGTATGGAACGAGCCAGCTATAAAGAAGGGTTTTTTCAAAGGATTAGAAAAAGGGAAATAGTCAACAATATTAGACAAGTATACCACCAAATCTAACATCTTTCAAATATTTTTCTTACCTCGTCAACGTCGAAGAACATCAGCTAATCATACAACGTGTTTGGAAGAAGATACAACTATGGAACGAGTCAAGTATACAGAAGGATTTTTTCGAAGGATTGGAAATGGGGAAATAGTCAACAATATTGAACCATAATACCAACAAATCTAACAGCCTTTAATTATTTTTCTCACGCGGTGAACATCCAAGAAAATCAGGTAATCATACAACATGGTTGAAGAAGATACAGCTATGGAACGAGCCAGCTATACAGAAGGGGTTTTTCAAAGGATTAGAAAAAATGAAATAGTCAACAATATTAGACAAGTATACCACCAAATCTAACATCTTTAAATTATTTTTCCTACCTGGTCAACGTCGAAGAACGTCAGCTAATCATACAAGGTGTTTGGAAGAAGATAGAAATATGAAACGAGTCAAGTATACAGAAGGATTCTCTCGAAGGATTGTAAATAGGGAAATGATCTACAATATTGGACCAGAATACCATATAATCCAACGTATTTAATTAATTTTCTGACCCGGTCGACATCCAAGAACATCAGCTAATCATACAACATGGTTGGAAAGTGATTCAACTATGGAGCGAGTGATGTATACAGAAGGATTCTTTCAAAGGATTGGAAATGCGGAAATGGTTCACAATTTCGGAACAGAATGCCTCCAAATCTAACGAATTTAATTAATTTTCTCACACAGTCAACAACCAATAACATCAGCTGATCATGCAACATGGTTGGAAAAAGATTCAACTATGGAACGAGCCATGTATACAGAAGAATTCCTTCAAAGGATTCAAAATAGGGAAATAGCCGACAATATTAGACCAGACTACCACCAAATCTAACGTATTTAATTAATTTTTGTTTCCTCATACAGGAAGCTTTGTAATGGTGACATTTTCCAAAATTTTTAAATTCATTTAATTAAACCTTCCTCAATTCAAAAATGCCTAATACAATGTTCTAAGCCATTGTCGGGATGTGTGTATGTGTGTGTACATGTGTGTGTGCGGATGTGTGTAGGGATGTCACACTTTTTTGTGAACACGATAACTTGAAAATGGTTGCAGATAAATTGATGAAATTTGGAGGGCTCATTTTCACCACTAATATCTTGAAACTGACCAAAGGATTTCTGAAAATATTTATTGCATTTTTTTAGCACTCTATAATATTTTAAAACTCGGTTTTTTATAGTAAAACTTTTTTCATTAGCATAATTCAAAGTTGATGCAAAAATATTCCTACTTTCAGAACACTTCTTACCTTAGAACATCAGTGTTATGCCTTTGCGATAGTTTCGAGTCAATTTAATCAAACTTTTTAAGTTTGATCAAAAGAGACGAATCGATTGACCTATAATATTAATACATTTTATTGAAGAGTTGGGAAGTTATGGTAATTTATATATTTTGAAAACCCGACTTCTATAGTAAAACTTTTTTCCTTAACATAATTCAAAGTTGATGCAAGAACAGAAAAGATGTGGTAATTCGAGTCGAACTGATTGACCTATAATATCAATACATTTTATTGAAGAGTAAGGAAGCTATGGTAATGCATAATATTTGAAAATACGGGTTTTCAGAGTAAATCTTTTTTATTCAACATAATTCAAAGTTGATGTAAGAACATAAAAGATTCCTTTGTTCGAGACGCATCGATTGACCTACAATATTAATAAATTTGAGTAAAGAGTAGGGAAGTTATAGTAAATTATATATTTTTAAAATCGATTTTCATAGTAAAAATTTTCTCATTTTCATAATTTAAAGTTGATGCGAGAATAGAAAAGTTGCGTTGATTCAAGACAAATCGATTGACCTATAACATTGATACATTTTATTGAAGAGTGAGAAAGCTATGGTAATGCATGATATTTGAAAACACGGCTTTTTATAGTAAAACTTTTTTCACTAACATAATTCAAAACTGATGCAAAAACGGAAAAGATTCCTTGATTCAAGGCAAATCGATTGATCTGCAATATTTATACACTTTATTGAAGATTACGGAAGTTATGCTCATTTATAATATTTTAATCATCTGTTTCAAACAGAAAAACTTTTTTTAAAGACATAATTCAAAGTTGACGCATGAATAGAAAATACTTCTTGATCTCAAATTTTCAAATAGAATAATTCTGAAAATATTTGTAAATAAATCGAAAACTCGAAAAATTATTATCATTTCGAATACAAAATTTCATTAGTCTAATTTCCCTTTGTGTTTAAAAAATTGTATTATTTTATGATTTTGTATTTTTTGTCAATTTCTATTGTTAAATTGATCAAAATGAAGAGTTTGGTTTGCCTATTATTGAAAAAAATAACTTATGCTTTCTCTATGTGGAAGCAAATACATTTGCTAACTGGAAAAAAGTGCTCATGTAATGAGCACCATATACTTATAAATACAAACAAAGTGGAAACACTCGAGATCGAATTCACAGCTAGTTTACCTTTTCGACATCTAAGAACATCAGCTAATCATACAACATGGTTGAAAGAATATACAACTATGAAAAGAGCCAACTATACAGAAGGATTCTTTCGAAGAATTGGAAATGGGAGAATATTTAACAATATTGAAATAGGAAATGGGGGAATGGCCAACAATATTGAACCAAAATTCCACCAAATCAAACGTATTTAATTAATTTTTTTACCCGGTCGACATCAAATAATATCAGCTAATCATGCAACATGGTTGGAAAAAAGATGAGACTATGGAACGAGCCAACTATACAAAAGCATTCTTTCAAAGGATTAGAAATAGGGAAATAGTCAACAATATTAGACAAGTATACCGCCAAATTTAACATTTTTCAATTATTTTCCTCACCTGGTCAATATCCAAGAACATCAGCTAATCATACAACATGGTTGGAAGATGATACAACTATGAAAAGAGCCAACTATACGGAAGGATTCTTTCAAAGAATTGGAAATGGGAGAATATTTAACAATATTGAACCAGGATACCACCAAATCTAATGTATTTAATTAATTTTTTCACCTGGTCGACATCCAATAACATCAGCTAAACATACAACATGGTTGGAAGAAGATAAATCTGTGGAACGAGCCAACTATACAGAAGAATTCTTTCAAAGAATTGAAAATGAGGAAATGGCCAACAATATTCAACCAAAATTCCACCAAATCTAACGTATTTGAATAATTTTTTTACCCGCTCGACATCAAATAATATCAGCTAATCATGCAACATGGTTGGAACAAGGCACAACTATGGGATGAACCAACTTTACAGAAGGATTCTTTTCAAGTATTGGAAATGGGGAAATATTCAACAATATTTGACCAGAATACCACCAAATCTAACGTATTAAATTAATTTTCTCACCCGGTGACATCCAATAATATTAGCTAATCATGCAGCATGATTGGAAAAAGATAAAACTATGAAACGAGCTAAATATACAGGAGGATTCTTTCAAAGGATTGGAAATAGGGAAATAGTTAAAAATATGGAACCAGTATATTACCAAATCTAACATCTTTTAAATAATTTCTTTCTCGGTCCACATCCAATAACATCAGGTAATAATACATCCTGGTTGAAAAAAGATACAACTATGGAACGAGCCAAGTATACAGAATGATTTTCCCAAAAGATTGGAAATGGGGAGAATGTTCTACAAAACTGGACCAGAATGCCACTAAATCTAACGTATTTAATTAATTTTCTTACCCAATCGACATTCAAAAGCATCAGCTAATCATGCAACATGGTTGGGAGAAGATACAACTATGAAACGTGCCAACTATACAGAATGATTCTTTCAAAGAATTGAAAATGGGAAAATAGTCAACAATATTAAACCAGTACATCACCACATCTAACATCTTTTTATCAATTTATTCACTCAGGCAACATCCAATGACATCAGTTAACCATGCAACATGATTGAAAGAAGATACAACTATGGCACGAGCCAAGTATACAGAAGGATTATTTCAAAGAATTGAAAATAATTAACAATATAAAATATTTGACTAGTACTCCATACAAATCTAACATCTTTTAACAAAATTATTATTCCTGTTCTAAGTAAAAAAGGCCGAGCGCGGACGCTAGAGAAAGATAAGCTGACCACAACAACGTTGCACTACTGAATCATCGTAATTTCTCAGATGTAAGTAGTAGGAACCGACTATAGTCAGACACACAATTAACTCCTTGTAAAAGGAGAATTGTCACATTTTAGTTTCATTTTAAAATAAGATAAAAGTTCATGCTGAAGTCACAGAATCATTTGCCAGTAAAATATGTTATTTTTCAAAGGGAATAAGACGTCACGTATCTTACAGACTTGACGCATTTTTTGTGTGGCCATGTTATCAGTATTTTAATTTAAAAAATTTCAAACGTAATCTATCAAAAATTGGTCTAAATTTTTGTGAAAAATGTGATATTCGTTGATCTAATATATAGATAATCTGGTTTTATATTCGTATATTAATAATTAGCAATGCAATTTTTTCTGCAAGCATTAACGCGCGCATAATAATGCTAGTTTCATAATTGCTTACCCTTCATCTCGTAGCAACTTTTTCCGCAATAAGTAAGAATGATAAGCCCCTTGGGAGTTTTTAAACTCCCTGATACATTTCAGTTTTTAACCGGTTTCTTCTGCATTTCTATTTAAAATTCCGCAGAAAACTTGCTCTCCAGTTCTTATTATTTTCCCTGTGAGATGAGGCAGTAGGAAATTATAATAAAACGAAGGGAAAGAAAACACTGTGTAGGCTATCAAGAGCAGGACCGTTTTCTTATTTTACGGGAGGAAAAATGAAGAAGAGGAAAAAAAGATGAAACAAGGGGGAAAAAGTAGGACAAAAAATAGGCAAGATGGAGAGTCAGATATATATTGCAATGAACCAGAGTTTCCTATTTAGATCCAAGCCTCATGGGATCTATTTCTCCAGGAGCCATGGGATCCTGTTTATGATCTTTTCCCCCCCCCCCCCCTAGTTTGGTTATAACCAGAAACGTTTCTGTCTTCCACTTTCAGGAGTCGTAAAGACCAGCGTTTATTGTAAACTGGAAAATACTTCGAGGCTACTAGTTCTGACACTTCCTTTCTGACAAATGCCAGTGCATTATGTTTTATAGCCATGAATGAGAGAACACTGCCACTTTCTCCTTATCAGAATTCAAACATTTGTTTTATACTTTTTTTTTTAAATAAATGATTGAAGTCTCCTTCTACAGTTAAAGCTGTTCGTCAAAAAGGGGATTAACCACTTATATTTCGATATCGAGAAAAATAAAAAACATTTCATAAGGGAGCATCCAGAAACTACTTACAATTTTTTTTACAAATTCCAATGAAAGATTTAATATTTCGTATTTCAACGAAACAAGATTTAAATTTTGAATAAAAAAGAAAGAAAGAATTTCCAATGCAAATGGACGAATCTTCAACCGAATGGTTAAATTTTCGACCAAAAAAAAGACTCAACAAAATAGTTGAATTTTAAACCTACAAAGATGAATTTTCAACAAGAATGTAACTTTTAATCAAGAGAGATGAATTTTCAACCAAATTGTTGAATTTTCAAATAAAAAATATAAGTTTTGAATCAAAAATTAAATAATTACATTTTCATTTTGAAAAATAAATTTCCATAAAAAAATGAATTTTCAACCGGTTGAATTCAACTCAAAAACACGAATTTTTAACAAAATATTTGAATTCTCAACTAAAATTATGAATTTTCAATAAAGAAGAACAATTTTCTACTCAAGAAGACGAATTTTTATCAAAATACATGAATTGTTCCACAAAACAGTTGAATTTTCCACCCGACACTATGAACTTGCAACAAAACAATTAATTTCCTACCAAGTAGTTAATTCTTCAAATGGATAGTTCAAATTTTAATTTTCAACTGAAGATGATAAGATTTTAACTACAAAATGGAATAGTTACATTTTCAGTTTGAAAAATTAATTTTTAACAAAAAAAAAAAGAATTTTCTACCAGTTGAATTGGTCCAATAAAGACAATTTTTTTAACAAAATAGTTTAATCCACAGCCTAACTGAATTATTTTCAAAAAATAAGGGTAATTTTCCACCCAAAAAGACGAATTTTCAACAAAATAGATTAATTTTCAACAAAAAAGTTGAATTTTTCACCCAGAATTTTTAACAACAAAGTTAAGTTTCTACCATGTAGTCAACAAAAACAAAAACATTGAATTTTCAATCAAAAAATAAGAATTTGAAAAAAAATGATTTTTTGATTGTATAGCTTAATTTTCTACCAAATTGTTTGGCTTTCAAGCCAAAAATACGAATTTTGTACAATGCAGTTTAACTTTCAAATAAAAAAAATTAATTCTCAACGAAACCTGTGATACTTGATATTTCAGTCAAAAATTATTTTAATTTAAAATGAAAAAAAGTTGAATTTAACCAAATAAGACAAAGTTTCAACAAAATAGTTTAATCCTCAACAAAATACATAAATTTCCAACCAAATAGTTGAATTTTCACATAGAAAAGATCAATTTTCAATTAAAAATATAAATTTTCAACCAAAACTGGAATAGTTGTATTTATCTTTTAAAAAACTGGGTAAAGTTTCCACTCTGAAGATGAATTTTCTTTTTTGAAATTTTTTCGAATTGAAAATTTTTTTGAAATTGACTTTTAACAAAGTAATTCAACTTTTGACCAGTTAGTTGAATTTTCAAAAATAAAAGATGAATTTTCAGTGAAAAGTATAATTGATGATATTTAAACCAAAAAAGATTTTAAGTTAAATAAAAAATAGTTGAACGCAATCAAAAAATACGAATTTACAACAAAATAGTTAAATTTTGAACCAAAGAGATAAATTTTTGACGAAAAAATGACTTTTTAACTAAGAAGATTAAGTTTCTACCAAGAAACACAAATTTTTAATAGAATACATGAATTTTCAAGTGAAAAAGAACAATTTTTAGCAAATAGTTGAATTTTTAAATAAAAAAGGTAAATTTAGAACTAGAAATTTATAAGAGTAATTTTAATTTTGAAAAAGTTAATTTTCAACCAAAAAAGGAACGAATTTTCAACGAAATAGTTAAATTTTTAACCAAAGTGACAAAAGAAATGAATCTTGAAACAAAAAGATAAATTTTTAACAAAGTAGTTCAACTTTCAATCTAGTTATTGAATTTTTGAGCAAAATAATAAGACTTTTAAACAAAATAGTTGCATTTTCAAGAAAATAATTAAATTTCCAACCAAATAGTAGAATTTTGAACCAAAACCAAAATTTGAATAAAAAATCGAGAAAAAGGGGAAATCTCTTAAAAACAGGAGAAAAGGGATATTCTTTCAAAAGGACCGCAAGATTTTTCGGAAAAATTCAAAAAGTTGTTATGATAATCTTGTGGATCTTCGAAAAAAATATTTTTCTCCTCGTGACTTTTTTTCATATCGTCCTTTTTTGACAAGAGGGAAACATTTTTTTTTTAATCTGATATTTTTTTCTTCTTGAATCTGGTGAGAGTTTCTCATTGTTTCGAAATCCGAGGAAAAAACAATGAAAACATTTCCCGATATCGTAAACCGATTCTTGAGTATTCTCAAAAATATACATTTTCCAAAAAAATGTACGTCATAAAATGTGGAAGAATGGAAAGGAACTTTTTGTAGAAATCTTCGAATATGTGACGTGGAACGAAGAAGCCTTTGGACCAAAAAATCAATTTTCCGGTTTTTATTTATTCTGAACATTGAAGATTTCTCCTATCGAATAAAAAAATCCCCATTGCACCACGATCGAAATTAAATTTTCTGGAGACCTTTTCTTCGTTTCTTCGTTCCACGTCACATATAATGACGAAAACCTGAAAAAAATGTCACGCTTAGCCCCGTCTGACGGTAATTAAATTCACAAAAGAAGTAATTAAATTTCTGGAACGGAGAAATTTATAAGTCTACAATCGTAGCAGATTTACCTGAAATAAACTCGTCACTTACAACTTTCTTGAAAAGAAATATCGTTCAAACTTTCCCATGAAACGAAAAATTGCATCAAAACAGTCTATAAGGAGACAAAAGCTTCCAGTGGCTTTGAAAGGAATATCTACTTCTTGTATTAAGTTCTTCATAACTTTATCGCCATTTGTGTAATTAACTTAAAAAGACGATGAAAATAAACAATTCTACCTCTCTTTCAACAAATATTTTTTGCAAAAATAATCATGAATAGATAAGTTTTTTATTTTCACTTTTTTTTCATTATTGAAATGATTATAAACAATTGATTAAAGGAAACTAGAAAAAACGTATTTGTTTAGTAATTTTCAAACAAATTTGGAGATTCTTAATTATTTATTTTGTTTATTATTGTTTATTATTGTTTGTCTTAGCATTTTAAACAAGTTTTTTGAAAATTGTTTAAATAATAGTTTGCTCAAAATGTATAAATTTGTATTCCATGAAATAGCAATAAAAAATTAATTGTCAACCAAAAAGTTAAATATTTAAGCCAAAAAGACGAATGTTAAAGAGTTTGTTGAACTTTTAACCCAAAAAGTTAAATTTTAAACAAAAAGGTGTATCCTAAAAAATGTAAATTCTCCACAAAAAAT
>CAKNYM010052626.1:268390-306091 GCA_932195095.1 Andricus curvator | reverse complement strand
CATCACTCATCACTCATCACTCATCACTCATCACTCATCACTCATCATACCTCAGGGAACTCAGGGAACTCAGGGAAGTGAGGGTAGCGGAACTATGGGAGGTGAGGGAAAATAAAGGGTGTATAGAAAGTAAGAAGAAATGCGTGGAGGAAGGTAGGAGAGGCGGAAGTAGATGAGGAAGAAATTGGGAAAGGGAGCGAATAGCGAAGGTTGAAGTTTGGGGAGGAGAGGTAGGGGAGAAAAGTGGAAGTAGGGGAATTTGGGGAAAGAAGGGGAGGGAAATTATGGGAGGGGTTGGTTTGAACGACTTATTTGCGTCGTAATAGACTATCAAACACTTTTTAGAAGGTGTAAGGCGCATATTTTGACTATTTTTTTTTTTAATTTAGAAGTCAATACTATTTTGCTTGACTTCCTTTAAGAAGATTAATCAATATTAGCCAGACAGTGTTTCAAGTCGAGCGAAATCCAAACCAGAAGACTTCGGTATTGAAGGAACAAAGACGGGTTCGCGAATTTAGCGAGGTAATCAAGAGTTGTGGTTTTCGTGATCCCATGAAACTTCGACCAGTCACGTTTTGCACTCAGGACACACAATGAACTATCCCGGACAAATAACAGATTGTCACATCTCTCAATATTGAGATAAATATTCGGCGAGTGACAAATTTGTGAGAAGAATATTCGCAGCGGAGTATTAATGAAGAAAAGGTGTTCTGTGTTATTCGGAAACAAAAATTCTCGAAAATAAAAAACATAATTCTTGAAATATGGTGATTTTTGCAGGAATTGGAATTATTTTATCAAAATTGTACAGAAAGACGGAAATTGCAAAATTTTGTGACTACTTCCACGGTCAACATTTCTGTTTAGGAATACAATTTTTTTGAAATTCTTGAAAATATGAAAATTAGTCACATTCCCATTCCCCACTTTTCCCTTTCTTCAAAAAAAATAATTCCTCTTTGTTCCCTGTTTTTGAAGAACTAATAGAACCCAATAAGAAAATCCAACTTTTTTTCGTTCAAACTTAATTTTACTAAATTGAAAATTGTACTATTATATTTTTGATTCAGAATTCATCTCTTTTGGTTAAAAATTCTTCTATTCGGTTGAAGATTTAACTATATTGATGAAAACTCGTTTTTGCTTTGGTTAAAAATTAATTTTTTCTACTGAAAATTTAACTATTCTATTTTTTCGTTTAAAATTGATCGTTTTAGTTAAAAAATCAACAATTTTATTTAAACTTGAACTATGTTAGATTTCTCTCCACTTGAAGTTCTGTGTTTAAATATTCATTTTATTGGTTGAAGTTTTGAATATTTTGTTGAAAATTCGTTCTTGTTTGGTTGAAAATTCAACTTTTTGATTAAAATTTCAACTACTTTAGTAAAAAATCTTTTTAAATGAAAATTAATTTTTGTGACTGAAAATTTATTTATTTTTGAGTTAAAAAATCTACATATGTGGTGGTAATTATAATTTTTGAACTATATCTTACAATCGTATAAGAACCACAAAATTGAAACGATTAATCATGCTAAAGAATTGATGTATTTTGTTATAAATTCGTAATTTTTGGTACAAAATTAATCTTCTCTAATAAAAATTCAACAGCTTGGTTTAAAGTTAAACTACTTTGTTAAACATTTATTTTAATAATTGAAGATTCATCTTTTTGGTTAAAAATTCAACTACTTGATTGAAAATTAACTTTGTTGTTGAAAATTCATATTTTCGGGTTAAAATTTTTGATTTTTTGTCGAGAATTCAAATTTTGTTGTTAAAAATTCATCTTTTAGGCTTAAAAGTTCAACTGTTTTGATGGAAATTTTTCTTTTCTGGTTGAAAATTAACTTTTTGGTAGAAAATTCAATTACTTAGTTACAAATTAACTTTTAAGTGGAAAATTCGTTTTTTCGGTATGAATATTCAACTGTTTTGTAGAGAATTTTCCTTTTTTGCTCAAGAGTCAAATTAATTGGGTTTTAAATTTATGTATTTTGTTGTACATTCATATTTTCTTGTAAAGAATTGATCTTCTTGAATGAAATTTGCTAAATATTGATTTTATTTATTAAAGATCCATCTCTTTGGTTAAAAGTTCAACTATTTGGTTTAAAATTAACTTTTTTATTAAAATTCATTATTTTTGGGTTAAAAATTGAAATGTTTTGTTAAAAAGTTATAATTTAAGCTTAAAAACTAAACTATTTTGATGTAAATGGAACTGTTTGGTTGATGATTAATTTTGTTGCTCTTGAACATTTATATATTTGGTTGAAAATTTATCTTTTTGGGTTTATCTATTTTGCTAAAAATTGAATCATTCGTCAAAACTTTAACTATTTTGTTAAATATTTAATTATTTGTGAAAAATTCAACTATTTTTCTTCAAATTTAATTTTTTCTTCAAAATTGAACTATTTTATTGAAGTGTTATATTTCTGGGTCGATAATTGGACTACTTCGTCGAAAATTCGTCTTTTTTATAGAAAATTCATCCTTTTGGATTGAAAATTAATTGTCAACTAAAAAAAATTACCTTTTGATCACGAATAGTTGGATTTTTTTATTGTGTTCTATTAATTTAGAACAAATTTAAGCAAAAAAACAAGAAAAAGGTAAAGTTTTTTGAAGAAAGGGGAAAAATAAGATTTCTTCAAAAAAGGGGGAAAGAGTTTATGGGCGACCCCTAATCTCTTAAATTAATCTGCCGTCCATGTAAATCTTTTGATTATTGAAATCTATTGAAAATTTCTTGGAATCTTCTAAAACATCGTAAAATATTTCAAATCTTTTAAACCCTTTAAATTCTTTGGAATTTTTAAAAATGCCCTAAAATCTTTTAAATTATTTTGAACCACATCCTGTGTAATCTATTAGCCCTTGCAATTTGTTAAATCTCCTAAAATTTTTTTGAAATCTTGTTAAATCTCCTAAAATTTCTAAAATCTTTTGAAATCCTTTCAATTTATTAAAATCTATTTCAAATTTCTTGGACTCTCCTAAAATATCCTGAAATATTTCAAATTCTTTAAGCCCTCCGGATTTTTTTAAGCTTATGAAAATTCTTTGGAATCTTATGAAAGAACCTAAAATCATTAAAATCCATTCAATATATTAATTTTTCTTTTTAAATTATGGGAATCATGAAAAATAACCTTAAACTTTTTAAATCCTATGAATCCCTTAAAATCCTTATAAAGTTGAAGAAATACTTTGCAATACCATTAAATTTTTTTATTTGTCAAAATCCCTTTAAATCAATGTTCTGAAATGAAAAAAATGTGTAAAGGATTCAATTAAAAAGTAGCCGTCACTTCTTTTTCAAGACGTTTTTTATTTGAAATTTTTTTTTATTGAAATCTATTAGGTATTGTTGGATCGATGATTCAGTTGCCTACAAAATGTTGCTTTTGCTTTTGAAGTACGATGTTTTTTTTATTAATTATTAGAAAAAAGTGAAGTAATGGAAAATCTGTTGAGCGAAAAATCGTGAGTCTAAGTCAACACCCCCTGGAACTGAGTCAACATTTGACTATAATGTTTGAAGAAGAAAAAGGACACATTTTTTTATGTTTATAATTGTAGCGAACTAAATTCTCGATCCAAAAATACCTAATACGTTGTCAATCAAATTTTTTTACATTCTCATCCTATAATGAGAAGGTTTTAGGTAAAATTAGACTTCGTCGGTTTTCATCAAATCTTCATGTTTTGAGACCCCTTGAGTCAGAAAAAAAATATTTTTACAAAGGTGTCTTAGCCACGTCAATTTTGTATATTAGTATCCGAAAAACATTCATTCTTTTCTGTTTTTTTTGTTTTTTTATTTTGCATTTTTTTGGACATTTTCCGGGCACAATAAAAGGGGATTAGGGGTTCAAAATTGAAAGTTGTTAGGTGGAAATTATTCCTTGAACATTCCTTAAGAGATGAACATCCTTTAATTCACAACAAGTTTATAACAAGTATTTCTGTTGTCCACTTTTTCGAAAACTGAGCTTTTCCCATTTAAAATTCTATGTTAATCTCAATTCTCAAATTTGAAGGTGGGAGGATCGATCACCAAAAACCGGAAGTTGAATTTTTGGACCACCCTAATGTGGATGCTCCCTATCTTTATTAAATTATTTCCGGCTAGCTAGCTATGCGTTTGATGTATTAAGTTTGCAACAGATATTAGACGCAACACCATCATACAGGAAGGTAATTCAAAGACCGGATTAGTTTTCTGACCCTAGTTAGTCCCGGTTCGACGCACGCTTTGAAAGAAAATTATTGTTTCCTGAGACAGTGGTGAGGACTTTGGCAACGGTTTAGGCAGGAGAATTGATCAGAAGGAGTAGCAGATAATATTCAGAAGAAAAGTTCGAGACCAGCTTTGTCCTTTGGTTCTCCAAGTTCTGAAGACGGACTATCATCAAGTGAATTGTTCGAGATAAAACAGAAGGGAACAAATTTCAAAGAACTATATAATACAAATTTTTATTACTTTTTAATGTACTGCTCTTTTGTCTCGAGCTTCTTTCATTTCTCTGCAGTAATAACTCTTCAAAAATTATTTAATGTGAGGTATTGAAATAAGTAGAAGGAGAAAGTCTGGAACTTATTTCACAGATCGCCGGATACGTATCTTTATTTCTTATGAAACTTTTTTCCTTTTATTTTCACAATAGACTAGTAGGAGTTCAGGAAGACCACTCAAAATTTTAAAAAAATTCCGTATTCCTAAGAAATTTTCAGCCAGAAAGATAAATTTTCAACAAAAACGTTAATGTTCAGACAAGAAAGATGAATTCTCAACAAAATGCTTGAATTTTGAACCAGACAGTTGAATTCCCAACCTTGGAAGATCGATTTTCGTCCAAATAAATGAATTTTCAAACAAACAAGAATAAAATTCAACCAAAAGCAGTTGCGTTTTCAGCAAAATAGGAGAATTTTCAACCAAAAAGGTGAATTTTTATCAGAAGAATTTAGCTTTCTAGCTAAAAATTCGATTGTTCTTTAAGAAATTCAAGTTAATTAATTTTTTACAAGAAAGAATCTTCAACCAGACAATTGAATTTCCAAAGAAAAAAGATTTAACTTCAACCAAAAACAGTTGCTTTTTCAAAAACATAATGCAATTTTCAATAACAATTTTTTTTTTAAACAAAATAGTTGAATAGTTGAACTTTTTAACCAATAGAAATAGATTCTAAACCAAAAATAGGATAAAAGACTTTTCAATTAAAAAGAATTTAATTTCAACCAAATAAGATGACTTTTCTACCAAAGGGTAAATTTTCAATTCAGGCTAAACAAAAAGATTACCTATTAAGAAAGTAAATACATTTTTTAACAAAATAATTACATTTTCAATCAAATAGTAGAATGTTCACCCAAAAGAGATCAATTCTAAATAAAAATTCCAATGTTGGATTTTCAATAAAAAAGAAGTATCTTTCACCCATAAAATATGACTTTTTAATAAAAGAGTGGAATCTTCAATGAAATAACGAAATTTTCCACCAAATAGTAAAATTTTTAACCAAGCGAGTTGAATTCTGAACTAAAAATATAATGAAAATGTACATGAAATTAAACCCTGTCGAGATTGTTTAAACATTGTTAAATTGTAGTTCATTTAACAAAGTTCATTTTAACAAACCTAGGCCGATATCTTGGAAACAGAAGATCAGAGACGGAAATGTTCCCTATTAAAGTTATTATTTTTAAGGTCTCTCCGGGTAGACTTCTTATTAATTGTTGACATTTAGCCAATAAAGACAAGATATGAGCAGGATGTAGTCATCAAAACCACCTGGACGAACCACTCCAAACGAACCAACCCAAACGAACCAGCCCAAACAAACCGACTAGAACAATCAACCCAAAGAAACTAACGCAAGCGAGCATGCCCAAACGAGCCATCACGAACGAACCAACCGAAAGGAAGCAACCCAGACCATCAAATTTATCCAGCATATGCAAACCTACGAACCAACCCAAACAAACCAACACAAACTAATCAAAACCAATTGAACAATCAACCCAAAGGAACTAATGCAAGCGAGCATGCCAAAACGAGACATCACGAACGAACCAACCGAAAGAAAGCAACCCAAACCATCCAGTCCATACAAACCTACGAACTAAACCAAACAAAGCAACCCAAACCAACCAACACAAACTAATCAAAACCAATTGAATATCCAAACCAAACTAAACCAAACCAGCTAACCCAAATCAACCAAACCAAATCAAAGAATCCAAACCAACACAAAGTTACCAATCAAATCAAACGCCAAACAATTAACCCTAACCAACCATCCCAAAACAGTTAACCCAAACAAACCGAAACTTAGCAACTGAAATAAACGAATCAAAATTAACCAAACCAAGCGTACCCACCCAAACGAATGGACTCGAAGGAACCAACCCGAAAAAAAACATCTGAACCAACCACGTCGAACAAACCAACTTTAATCAATTAACCCAAGCGAACTAGCGCAAGCGAGCATGCCTAAACGAGTGATCACAAATGAGCCAACCCAATGTAAGCAACCAAAACCATCAAACCCATCCAACCCACGCAAACTAACCAAACCAAACAAGCCAACCCATACCAACCAATACAGACTAACCAAAACCAACTAACGAGCCTAGACCAACTAAAATAAACCAGCTAACCCAAATCAACCGAACCAAATCAAACAATCCAAACCAACACAAAGTAACCAATCGAATCAAACGCCAACCAACTAACACTAACCAACCATCCCAAACCAGTTAACCCAAATAAACCGAAACTTAGCAACCGAAATAAACGAATCAAAATGAACCAAACCAAGCATACCAATCCAAACGAATTGACTCGAAGGAACCAACCCGAAAAAAAACATCTGAACGAACCACGTCGAACGAACCAACTTAAATCAATCAACCTAAGGGAACTAACGTAAGCAAGCATGCCCAAAAGAGCCATCTCGAACCAACCGAAATAAAGCAACCCAAACCATCAGTCCAGCCCATGCAAACCTACGAACTAACCAAAACAACCAACCCAAACCAACACAAACTAATCAAAACCAGTTGAACAACCAAACCAAACTAAACCAAACCAGCTAACCCAAATCAATAAATCCAAACCAACATAAAGTAATCAATCGAATCAAACGCCAACCAACTAACCCTAACAAACCAAGCATACTAACCCAAACGAATTGACTCGAAGGAACTAACCCGAAAAAAAAACATCTGAACGAACCACGTCGAACGAACCAACTTGAATCAATATGTATTGGCAACAAACATCTTATACCTTGCCTTCATTGGCTGGGTGTTGACTACATCCTGCTGATATCTTGACTTTATTTGATGAATATTGGCAACAGCTTGCTCATATCTTGTCTTCGTTGGCTGATCATCAACAACAAATGAGAAGTTCATCTTAAATGACCTTGAAAAATGACCTGTGCCTTAAGATCATGACTTCCTTAATTGATCATCTATATTTTAACGGCTATGTTTGGTAACACTGAGCCCAACTTCAAAGAAATTTTTTGTTTTGAGAACGAAACGATATTTGTTGCAAAAGTGAAAACAAATCTGAAAATGCCCTGGTTTTCAAACAAATTTCCGGCTTTTTCCTGGTGCTCAAAATTTTAGACCAATTCCAGGTTTTCCCGGTCAGTGGCCACACTGGAGTTGATAGATTCACTGCCGACGCACTCTTAATATAAGAGGCGAATGAATAATCTAGTTTTAAAGCATGATGAAGGCAGAGCTTTGCCCTGATGTGTAAGAAGGAAGCGGCCGAGAAAAAAACGAAGAAAAAAAACTGATCACCATGCCGATGTAATTTAAAAAGTTTCAGTCTCCCTTGAAATTGATAAATCGCGCGAAGCAGTTTTTCTCATAGCATGCAATCAGCGGTAATCTGCTCCTACGAAAGTAATAAGTTGAAAAGTCCATTTTCCGCGTTTCTCACGCCACTTTTTTTCGGCCATGGTCCTCGCTTATCATTTGCCGACTTGGGGGAGAAAATGACTAATTGCGAACTTTTTATTACGTCTTGAATTCAAATTCCACCCTTGATCGATTAATCTCGCCTATTATGTTACATCATTTTTCTTCACGCAGTATATAGGGAAATTGATTTTTTTGAATACAAATAATGTAATTAATGCAATATTAATTAATGTAATAAAAATTAACGCACTATATTCATAAGATTTAAGACCAATTATTTAAACTTCCAAGCCGAAAAGAAAAGTTTTTAATCAAAGTCTTGGGTTTTCGAGTTAAAAAGGCGAATGTTTCAGAAAAAATTTTCCTCTCAAGTCTGAAAAGATGAATTTTCACCAAGAAAGTTAATTTTTAAATAATCAGGATGAATTTTTAAGCAAATAGTTGAATCTTCAACCAAAAAATGAGGATTTTAAACCAAAAAATATATTTTCTATCAACAGTTGCCTTTACAACCAAATAGTTGAACTTTCAAGAAAAAGATACGAATTTTTAACAAAAAGTTACAGTTTTAGCAAAACAGTTGACATTTCAGCCGAAAAAGATGAATCTGGAAACCAAAAAAATTAATTTTCAACAAAAGAGTGGAATTTCGAACTGAGAAAGATTTTTTAGTCAAGAACATTTTTTTTTATAATTTTCAAACCAAAAAATAGATTTCCAACCAAGAAGATCAATTTTATAATAAAAAAACGAAATTCATGAATTTTCAACTACAGATCAATTTTTAACCAAAAGGATAAATCATCAACCAAAACTATTCATTTGGAAAAAAATAGTTAAATTTTCAACTTACAACTAGTCAGTTGGATTTTCTATGTTAATACTTAATCCAAAAAAAAAAATTAAATTCAAATGAAAAACGGTTGAATTCATCCAAAAAGAAAAATATTTAATAAAAACGTTGATTTCCCAACCAAGAATAATTTTTTAGTCAAGAAAAAAAATTCAAACAAATTATTGAATTTTCAATTCAGAAATATGAATTTTCTACCAAGAATATTTATTTTCTAAAAAAGTTAATTTTTAACAAAATTACTGATTTTTTAACAAAATAGTTGAATCCTCAGCCAAAACTGATTATTTTTCAACCTAATAGTTGCAGTTTCAAGTAAAATAGATAAGTTTTTAAAACCAGAAAGGAAAATTTTCTATGCAACGATTACATTTTTAACCATAAAATATGAATTTCCAACAAAAAATTAATTTTCGACAAAAAAGTTCAATTTTTACTCAAAAATATGAATCTTCAACCAAAAACATAAACTTTTTACAATGTGGATCAACTTTGAAGTAAGAAGTTGAATTTTCAACCAAAAAGATAAACATTCAAAAATATAGTTGAATTTTCTACTAAATAGTAGAATTTTTAAACAATAGAAAATAATTCTGCACCTCAAAATATAATAGTAGATTTAGCAAAAAAAAAATTTAACTTTCATCCAAAAAAGAATAATTTTCGACAAGAAACTCGAATTTTTATCCTAAAATTATGAATTATTATAATAATTAATTATTATTTTCAATTAAAAGTGTAAAAAACATCAATATTTAAGAATAAAGTTATTTTTCAACAAAATAGTTGAATTTTCAACTAAAGAGATGAATCTTAAACCAAAAAAATACATTTTTTACAATTTAGTTCAACTTTGAAACAAGTAGTTAAATTTTCAACCAAAAAATATTTTTTAACAAACTAGTTGAATTTTCAAAAAAATGGTAGAATTTTTAAATCATATACGTAAATTTCAAACCAAAAAATATAATAGTAGAATTTGCAATAAAAATTATTTAACTTTCAACCAAAAAAGATGAATTTTCAACTAAAGACTTAAATTTTTAACCTAAAAACATGAATTTCGAACAAAATAGTAAAATTTTTAAACAAAAGACATGAATTATGACATGAATTATAAACTAAAAATATTTGAGTAGACTTTGCATTTAATGAAAATTTAACTTTCAATCCAAAAATATAATTTTTCTACAAGTAACTTGAATATTGAACACAAAATATGAATTTTCAACAAAATAGTCCATTTTTAACGAAATAGTTAAATTTTCAAAGGAAAAAATTAATCATTACCCAAAAAATTATTTTTTACAAAGGTCAAATTTCAATCAAGTAGTTTAATTTTCAACAAAAAAATATGACTGCCAGAATAGTTAAATTTTCAACAAAAAATCAGAGAATTTAAACAAAAGAGATGAATTCTAAATAAAAAGTATAATAGTTAACTTGTCAATAAAAAAGATTTATCTTCCAATGCAAAAATATGAATTTTCGACCAAGAAAGTTGAATTTTTACAAAGTAGTTAAATTTTCAAAAAAATAGTAGAATTTTTAAACAACAAAGATGAATTCTGAACCAAAAGTATTAGAGTAGACTTTAAAATTATAATAATTAACTTTTTTACCAAAAAAGATTATTTTCCTACCAAAAGACGAAATTTCAAAAGGACGAACTTTCTATCAAAAAAGACCATTTTTTAACAAAACATTCGAATTTGCATACGAAAAAAAGATGAGTTCATGTCAAAATAGTTGAATTTTCAACACAATAATTAAATTATCATCTAAAAAAGATGAATTCTGAACCAAAAACATAATAGTAGACTTCTAAATTTAAAAAAATTAACTCTTGACCAAAAATATTTTGATTTTTTTGTAAGGTTATATTAAATCATTTCTCTTTTAAGCAAAGCAATAAAGAAAACACGAAAAAGTGGAAATTTCTTGAAAAAAAAGGAAAAAAGAGTGATCCCCTGAAAAACAGAAAAAGAGGGAAATATACAAAAAATTCTGAACTTTGAGAAGTGTGTGACAAGCAATGGCTTTAATTTGATGCCAAATTTTTCTTTTCGAATCAATAAAAAAATTATTCTATTTTCCTGAGCTTTTCGAACACCAATTCATTGAAATTGGATTACTTGTTCAATCGTCAACATTTTTTTTCCAAGAGTTCAGCGCGACGATTGTAACTTCATCGATATGCAGATATAATTCATTCCTATACGTGAGGCAAAAGAGTAGATTTCCAGTATATATTTACGTATTTTATCCTATTTTATCCGGATGATTTCCAAATGCACGGTGTAGCGCTTTTCATGGGGGTGGGGGGGGGGGGTGAAGACGGTTGGGGTATTAACGTCATCCCTTTCCGAAGATTGATGGAGCCATCCTGACAGGACCACCCTTCATTCCTCCTGGAGCTACACCCACATCCTATTCCATCCTCAGGATGTCCTAAAAAATCACCCCCGCGGCGAATAAACACTAAAAACCTTCGGTCCATCCCATAAATGGTTATATAGGTACTAGAAAGAACTGATATTTATCACGATTCTTTTTGGCTAGAGAGGAAAAAATTAGACTGGAGACGAGAATAGGTAGAGAAAGAAGCAGTTGTTTTGTGACAGCTAATTTTCCGGATAATCAGGTTATCTGAACTGCGCATTTGAGGTGTAAGCAAACCAAACATGTTAAATATTTATGTTAATTTTTCAATAAAAAGACAAATGTATCCAAAAGGTCAGACGGTCAACAAAGAGTATTACCAAGAAGTTCGAAAGCGATTACGTGACGCAGTAAGAAGGAAAAGGCCTGTTTTGTGGAAGCGCAGTTTATTCAGCAATTTCTGGTGAAAGACGGTTTTATACGACGCCAGCCCACATAGAATCCTGATGCAGCTCCCTGCGATTTCACCACCTAGATTATCTTCATATTTATAATATTTCAAATTATTTTTTTCTCGATTTTGGTGATTATTTTTGTGAATTTACTATAACCATATGTTAGAGAATTGAAAATTACACTTCCTCATCTGAAATTTCTGGTGAATTTGTCAATACTAATAAACAAATACCAAAAAAAGTCACTTTTGCAAGAAAAAAACATTATTTCCAAAAGTTTTTGTTGTATTTAAATAAAACTTGGTATATTCAGGTTTTGAGGGTCGCTGTTTTCAAATCTGTTATCAGATTGATAAAATTCAGTATGGCGGATCCAATATGGAGGATCAAATTTGTGAAATTAACTCTGATTGTATCTGTAGATTTACTATTGTAATATAATTAGTATTTAGAGTTTTTTTGGGGTTGCTGATTACAAATGTGCTATCAGACTTCTGAAATTCAAGATGGCTGATTCAATATGGCGGAACTGTTTTAAAAAAATTAATGGATTTTCATGAAACATGGCATCTATGGGTTTTTGGGGTTTCTGATTACAAATCTGAAGTCGGTTTTCATAAATTCATAATGTAGGATCCAATATGGCGACTGAAACTGGTCAATCATCAAAGATGCAAACTTTTATACTAAACTACATTTTTCACAGCCAAATTGGAATCAAAATTTTCTATTAAAGGCTAGCTTTTAAAATTAGGACCTTCGAAAATTCCTGGATGCCAAGTTTCATGAAAATCCAACAATTTTTCGAAAACTCGTCCACCATATTGGATCCGTCATTACAAATTGAGCAAATCTGGCTCCAGATTCGTAGTCAGCGACCCCAAAAACCCTTGAGCGACAAGTTTTGTGGAAATCAAACAATTTTTTCAAAATGTGTCCAGCATGTTGAATCCGCCATTTCGAATTTATAAAATCTGACTTCAGATTCATTATCAGAGACCCCAAAAACCTCCAGATGCCAAGTTTCATGAAAATCCATTAATTTGTTGAACACTTGTCCGCCATATTGAATCCGCCATTCTGAATTTTTGAAACATGACTTCAGATTCATTATCAGAGACCGCAAAAACCCCCAGATAAAGAGTTTCATGACAATGCATTTATTTTTTGAAAATTTATCCGCAATACTAGATTCCCCATTTTAAATTTTTGAAATCTGATTGCAGATTTGTTATCAGAGGCCCCAAAAACTCCGAGATGTGAAGTTTCAAGAAAATATAATAATTTTTTGAAAAATCGTCTGCCATATTGGATCAGCCATTTTGAATTTTCGAAAATTGACTTTAGATTCGTGATCAGAGACCCCAAAAAACCCCAGATGCCAAGTTTCATGAAAATCCATTCTTTTTTTGAAAATTTGTCCGCAATATTGTATTCGCAATTTTGAATTTTTGAAATCTGACTCCGGATTCGTTATCAGAGGCCCCAAAAACTCCCAGATGTGAAGTTTCATGAAAATCTAATAATTTTTTTAGAAAACGTCCGCCATATTGGATCCGCCATTCTGAATTTTTTAAATCTGACTTCAGCTTCATTATTAGAGACCCCAAAAAACCCCAGATACCAAGTTGCATAAAAATCCATAATTTTGTTTTAACTCGTCCGCCATTTTGAATTTTTAAAAACTGACTTCAGATTCGTGATTAGAGAGTGTAGTTCGGGTTTACACTCCAATAGTTCGGGTGGTTTCTCTTCTTTTTTGTTTCACGCGAAGGTTTGGTGCGCTTGCACTACTGAGACGTGCGATCACCCCAACCATTCGGGTGCTCACCCGAAACAGCAGCGGCCCAAGTGGTGAAGCGCCCGCCCGAATATTTGGAAAGCTTGCACGAATGATTCGGGAGATTCGAGTCGTCAACCGCGTTTGATGTTGCGCATGCTCGCTAATGGCCGCAGCTGATGAACATCAGGCTCTTCCCGAATGTCACTGTTTCTAGTTTATGTCGATTTAATTATTCATGTGCGAGATTTCAGTGGAATAAAGTGTAACTAGTTATCTGGTTTTTCTTTGGATAATCATTAACGAAGGTAAGAGAAATATAAAACATTATTCTTTGCTTGCACATGAGTGGGAAAATCAAATGTTAAATTTCAACAAAAAGCGTTCATTCCGGTTTACAGAAATAATTCTAGAGAAAGAATAATGTTTTATATTTCTCTTATAAATAAAATAAATTGATTAGCAGTTTGAACTCGAAAGTTCGTTGCCTCACTACCCGATTCGGGTAGTTTTTCTAGGTGGATATTTACTACCAATGTGGGTGTGGTGGGCACCACACCCACGACGGGCCAACAGCAACGCAGTATTCCTGGATGGTCACCCATCCAAGTACTAACCGCGCCCAACAATGCTTAACTTCAGTGATCTTACGAGAACTGGTGTTTCCAGAGTGGTATCGCCGTTGGCGATATTTATATTATATTATATTTATATTTCTCTTACCTTCGGTAATGATTATCCAAAGCAAAACCAAATAACTAGTTACACTTTATTCCACTGACATCTCGCACATGAACAATAAAATCAACATAAACTAGAAACAGTGACATTCGGGAAGAGCCTGATGTTCATCAGCTGCGGCCATTAGCGAACATGCGCAAACATCGAACGCGCAACATCCAACGCGGTTGACGACTCGAATCTCCCGAATCATTCGTGCAAGCTCCCCAACTATTCGGGCGGACGCCCCACCACTTCAGCCGCTGCTGTTTCGGGCGAGCACCCGAATGGTTGGGGTGATCGCACGTCTCAGTAGTGCAAGCGCGCCAAACCTTCGTGTGAAAAAAAAAAGGAGAAACCACCCGAACTATTGGGGTGTAAACCCGAACTACACGGGAATTCTTCGCTCAGTGTGATTTGAAATCAATCTAAACTATAAAGTGGTCTAATTCGAAACTAATCCAGTTGAAAAATTTTTAATTAAAAAAAGAAATATTTCAAAAAGACGGAATCTTTGAATTTTGAAGGTAAATCATTTTCAAATAATTTAATGCACCTAGAAATTAATTGCGGTTGAAAATATTTTACGATTAAATCGTGTTTAAAGGAAATTATTTACTTTAATTTTAGAATTTAAATTCTTGTCGTTGAAATGGAATGAAATTTTGAACATTAACGATTTTGAATTTGTATTTTTAAAACCTGAATTCGATTCAAAATTTGGGAATGATTTCCAATCTGGAAGTCCCATAATTCCAGAAAATATTCTTTATTTGTGAAAACATTTAAAAATCATAGTTCAATTAGTTTTGTTTTATGATTAAAAAATATTCTTTATTCATATTCTTCTTTTTCCATAAGTCTCTAATTTTGTTTGGACTGAGATCTAGAATTTATTTCAATTGCCCTGGAATTTTGAAATCGAAATTGTGTATAAGTTGGTACAAGAAATAGAATAAAGAAAGTCTTATAAGAAATTACTAAAAGTATTAATAAAAAATTGATAAAAAGAATTTTGGCCAAATCAATCAAAAAAATCCATTATTAACTATTAGTCTCAAAAACTGTTTTTTTTTTCCAGGAATCACAGCGCAAAAGGAGCTCAAGAAGGGGAAATAGGGTAAGTGTTTACGACAAAGGGGAAAAATAGGAAAGAGATGGAACATTTATTTTTACACATAGGAAAGAAGGAACAATCTTTTTCTGAGAACTATTCTCTATGGCTTGCACAATTTTCAAATTAAAAACAAAAATTAATAACAATAAAAAGTGATTGTATTTTATAGTATCTGTTTTCCAAAACAAGAGAAAAACATTTTGTTTAAAAAACAAATTTCCGACGAAATCTATATCGATATTTCCGGTGAAAACCGATACCTTAACCTACAGTTATACAAAAAAATTTTTTTTTTAAATCTCATAATTTTTTACTATAAATGTACCGATTTATGGTGTAAAACGCCAACATAATGTAAAATTGTTAATAAGTTGTAAATCTTCTTGGAAGTATTTTTTTGTTAAAAAAAAAAAATTCTGATAGAAGATACTAACTAAAATTGTTAAAAGATTATAAATCCTGTCCAAATTATGATTTTTGTTTGTAAATACCAATTACCGATGTAAAACGCTATCCTAAACTAAAAATGTTGAAAAAATAGTAATCTTCTTTGAAATCTGATGATTTTTAAATTAAAATTTTATTTTTGGTGGAAAATAACATAATCCAACATTGGTAAAATATTCTAAATCTTATTTAAATAATGAAAATTCTTGTTTTAAAATACAAATTTTTTATGTAAAATGCCAACTTAGCCTGAAGTTGTTAAAAAATTATAAACCTTCTGTGAAATCTAATGATTTTTTAAAATGAAAATATCAGCTTCCGACGAAAAACACTAACGACGAACAATTTTATTATTTTAAGCAACAATCGTTGGATTGAAATCTAATTATTTTTGTTTAAAAATAGCAATTACAAGTAAATCATAGCAATGTAACCTAAATAAATTTTTTAAGTTAATTTAATCTTATGTTCAATAGTACCATGAATTTTTAAAAAATGGAATAAATAAATTGTTAAAAAAATGCTAAAAATTGTCACTATTTAATAGTCAGTGAAAACTGATTTCCTGTAAAAAATGTACATCTAACCTGAAACTGATTAAAAATTTCGAATCTTTTTCGAAATATAATGTTTTTTTTTTAAATGCCCATTTTTGGTGTGATACGCGAACGTAACTGAAAATTGTTAAAAAATTGTAAACTTTAAAAATATAATGATTTTTGTTTGAAGATGTCAATTTCTTGTATAAAACGATAACAAAAGCAAAAAACGTAAATTGCTGAAAGAATTTTAAACCTATGAAAATACCAATTTATGACAAAAAGAAATAACATGAAACATGTATAATATTTTCAATAAATTATTAGATAATTAGTTTCTTTTAATTTAAATACGCAAAATTTACGAATTTTTCTTAATGCGCATGTTCTTTATGATTTTTCTTATTAAAAGGGATTTGTAAATATAATTTTCAAAATTTCAAATGTAAGATATAATAATGTTGAATTGAAAGCAAATGCTAAATGATTTTGTAATTATACCTGCCATTAAATTTTTTTTTTCGAATTGTATATACTTAGGCTATTGGAAATCTATTCACGGCAATATAAAAAGGTCTAAAAAAGAATAAAATTGATTAAATAAACAATTTTTCTTTGTTTGAAATTGTTATCATAATCCGGAATATTTTCTCTTTTAAAAATTTGTCATTTTTCTTTACATTCATTAAAACTTTGAATGTAAATTTGAAAATAAATTTTTCAGTCCGCTTAAGCGCCAATTAAAAAAGTTCAAGTTTGAGTGCCTAGAATATTTCACATTTAAAAAATATTAAATTTGAAATTAAATTATTTTTGATCAAACCATTATTGAAATTTTAAATTATATATGAATTTTATAGATTAATCATTTTCGTCTCCAATATATTTATTTTTGTTCTTTATTTATATATCAATAATTTATATAAGTGCTTTAATGTTATACAGCTGTATTTCGTTATGTTAATGAACATTATTTTTCCATTTAATATCTTAACTATAAAAGAAATAAATAATAATATTTTAAATTTAAACTGAAAAAAAAATAAATATATCATAAAAACAAGACTTTTTTCTGTGAAGCAGTGAAAAGTTGTAATTTCGATAAGTTTAGACTGTAAATCGATCTTTAAAGACAGGTAATTACGCCAAGATATAAAAAGAGTGCAATATTCAAGAGTTTTCAATAAGAGACCTACTTTCGACTTCTTATCGATGCCATAAATTACCAATTTTCTGCTCATTAGAAGCAAAACTTTTTTTTATAGATGATTAACACTCCCAACTTGTAAAGTTAAAAGTTTTTTAGTTTTATGAAAAAGTGTGCTCACAGTTTATGGAGGTATTATACGTTAAAAATGAAGAAAGTAAAGGAAATTCATCTATGATATTAAGATCTGTTCAGTGAATGTAAATTTAATTAATTTAATTAATTTATGGTATACCTTTTCGAGGAAATTCCAATTAATGAGACAAAGCAGGAAGCCAAAATATAAAAAAATTATCCTTTTTTTGACATTTTGCAACTTAAATAACAATTTGAGAAAATATTATATTTAAAAATCTATACGAATCATTTCTTTGAAATTTAATAAACTTCAATTTAAAAAAATAGTGCCATTGGCAAAGAAAATTAGGCTCTGGAACTTTTTGAAACCTAATTTCCTATTTCTTGGTTAAGAAATTAAATTTTGTTTATATGAATTACTTAATTGGATTTTTGGCTCAGAACGCCTCTCAATTGGTTAAAATGTCTACTATTTGGTTGAAAATTTATTGATTTTGTTTAAAGATTTATCTTTTTTTGTCAAAAATTCAAATACTTGGTTAAAACTTAAACTACTTTGTTAATAATTCTTTTTTTTTGTTAAAGATTCATCTGCTGAATTGGTAATTTAACTATTTTGTTGAAAATTAACTTTTTCAACGCAAACTTTTACTATTCGATTTTCAGTTGAAAATTTATCATTTTTTGTTAAAAGTTGAACAATTGAATTGAATGTTGAACTTTATTCTTGTAAATTCACTTTTTCTTTGTTTGCAAAATTCATCATTTCAGATGAAAATTCATCTCTCTAGTTGAAAATTAAACCTTTCTTTTGAAAATTCGTTTTTTTTTTTTTGTTGACAATTAATTTTCTTCACTAGCAATCAAATTATTTAACTGAAGATTGACCTATTTTGTCCGAAATTTTTTTTTCATTAAAAATTATTCTTTTATCTGAAAATTCCACTATTTCTTTTTCGGTTCACGTGAATTATTGTCGGAAATTACAAATCTTTATAAGAAAATACAAAATTTCGCATCATTTCAGATGAAAATTCATCTCTTTAGTTGATAATTATACCTTTCTTTTAAAAATTCCTTTTTTTTTGTTGAGAATTAATTTTCGTCACTGAAAATGCTACTAGAAAATTCATCATTTTGGCTTGAATATTTCACAGTTCAATAAAAAATCAAAGCATTTAATTAAAGATTGGCCTATTTCGTACGAAAATTTTTTTTTGTGAACATTTTTTTTTATCTAAAAATTCCACTATTTCTTTTTCCGTTCACGTAATTATTGTAGAAAATTACAAATGAAAAATTACAAAAATGAAATATTGGAAATATTGGATGGAAAAATTAAAAAAAAAACGACAAAATGCTGAAATTATTTGTACAGAAATCTACAAACAAATACAATAAATTACAATCAAAATTACAGGAAAGTACAACATTTTTCTATTATTCTGACGTTTTTTGTACTTTTTTTGTATTTTATTGTACGTTGTTGCACTTTATCAAAGTCTTAATTTTCTACAAGAATTTACAAAAAAAGTAGAACTGCAAGAATTTACAACTACAAGAGTCTGCAGGAATTTACAGTTTTTGCAGCCAAAAAGTTGTTCTTTTCGACCTAGAATGACAAATATTATAATATTCCATTCAGATAATTTTTCATCAAGATGATAATTGTTATTCAAAAACAAAAAACCTTATGTTTGAAGTTTTTTTCTCAAATATATAGCAATCGATTAGACACGATATATGCCATTAAAAATTATGTACGTCTGCAATGTCCTCAATATTTGTTATTTTGGATCGAAAAATATCAACTTTTTGACTTCAAAATTTGTAGTTGTATTTTTTTGTAAATTCTTGTAGGAAATTAAAACTACAATAAAATACAACAATATACGATAAAATACAAAAAAAGTACAAAAATCGACCCAATAATAAAAAAAGTTGTACTTTCCTGTAATTTGGTTGCATTTTATTGTATTTATTTATAGATTCCTGTAAAAGCGGTTTTGGTTTTTTGTACTTTTTTGTAAAAATATTTCCACCCGGGCTGTTTCTTATTTCTGTGAGGAACCAATTTATGCAGTTAAGGATATTTAGGGCGAGTCCCTATGGAGTGGAAGTCGGATTCGAGTTATCGAATTGTCGCAGTGCGGTAGTAGTAAAGGCAGAGGTTTAGTCAGACAGGGTAACTGAGGCCGATGCGATGCAGCACTGTTGTGTGTAATACGAGAAGGCCTAAAGTGGTTCCTGTTGGCTAGCGCGTCCGGTTCTCTTCATCTCATCCCCTTCCATCCAGCTTTCCAGTATTTCTCGACTTTCCACTTAATATTTCTGATATTTCAACTCCCATTAACAGAGCACACATTTCATTCGAATTTCTGCATTTTCAACAAAACGAACTTTTTGACTACACAGGAGAAAATTGATTTTAACATTTGGGATAGTGGTGCATTCGATCTAGTCGATACGAGAAACGATCGAGATTTTTTTAATTCTTGGTTTAATGTACGAGACGATAATATCTACTCGTGATATTCGAGTAGTGATGCATTCGAGACGATTTCGAGAACATTCAAGATTTTCTTGAAACATGTTCAGGTAAACTCAAAACTTCACGGAGATCGAGAATCTCGAGTAAAACAATTCGAGATTCTCGACTCGAGATCTCGAAATGTTTTATTCGAGATTCTCGATCTCCGTGAAGTTTTGAGTTCACCTGAACACGTTTCAAGAAAATCTCGAATTTTCTCGAAATCGTCTCGAATGCACCACTATATTTGAGCCAGATTCTCGATAAGATATAAGATATTTAATTTAGAAATGCTGTCATTTGATAGCCATCGGGAAAATAGTTTTATTTAATTATGTAAAAAGAATTTCGTTTTCTATTGTGCTGATTAAACCTGATTGGTCGCGATACTGCTTAAACAATATGAAATACGTGAAGATTTCAAATTTTATTTTAAAAAATGTAGATTTTTTAAGATTTTGAAAAACAAGGTTTTTAAGAATTTTGAAAGTGTTTAAGTGAATAAAATTTTTTTCTCAATTTTCCTGGGAAAATTGTTAATGATTTTTCATTTTAAAGATTAATTAAAAAAAAATTTTTTATTTAAAAACTCACATGATTTCCTACAATTTCAAAAAAGGATGTAGCTGATTTTAAAGCAACATTTTCCAATATCGCAAAATTACAAACTAAAAAATAATTGGGGTAAGTTTGAAAGATATCTATAAGTTTTGAAGAGATTCAAACAAAAATTTAACTCAATAAGACAAATACGAATTTTTTTTAGATTTCTGGGAAAATTCTAAATCATTTTTGATTTCAAAGAATGAATTTCAACAGAAAAATTGAATCGATTCTAGAAGACTTCCAGAATTAACCAAAAATAATCTGGAAAATTTAAAGGCAATTTTTTTTATTTCGCGGAATTAAAAAAAAATTCTAAACAAACGAATTCGAATCATTTCAAAACGTATTAGGCAATTTTAAATGTTTTGGAAAGATTCAAAATATTTTAATACCTGAAATGATTTCTGGGAAAATTTTTATTTTTTAAAATTAACTGTGAGAGAAAATTTGAATAGATTCAAAAAGATTAATAGAATTGTCAAAAAATAATTTGGAAGATTTGAAGGCAACTTTTTTATTGTTGCAGAATTTTTAAAACATTTAAGGAGAAATTCGAGAGATTTCAAGATACTCAGAAATTTTGAAACTTTTGAAGAGATTAAAAATATTTTAAAACTTCAAAAGATTTCCGAAAATTGAAAATGATTGTCTAATTTCTTTCAAATCTCGAAGAGTTCTAAATATCTTTTGAACTGACTCAAATTTTTCCTAATATTCTGTGAAAACTTTTGAATAAAATATTTTCCTTAGAAATTTTCCAGATGTTTTTTTGACACATCTAAAATCTTCAAAAATGTTTTCGAATTTTCTCGAGAATCTCAAGAAAATCATCATAATATAAAATGATAAACAAAATGTTTATACTTATTCATTTGTTCTCAGATCTCAGAATCTAATTTTAGCACGAATTTAAGTGTTCAAAAATTTGTAACAAATAAATATTTAATCGAAATTTTTACTTTGTATTAAAAATTATTTTTCCCCTAAAATGAAAAAAACTACATTTTCCGTTAATAACGTTCTTCATAATTTCATTTATCGAAGCGATTAACTCTTCAATTCACTCAATCCTTCCAAGTTGTTAAACTTTTTCCTTTTATGTTATAAATAATTTTTCTCAAGTTTTGACTTTATCAAGCTCAATTCTTCACAAAATTTATATTATTTTGACGATATTTACTACCACAAATCTTGATAGATGGTCTTGTTCAGAATACTTCAGGAAATAAGAATCAGTTTAATTTTCAAAATTTTACAATTTTAAGACCCTCGTAACATTTTAGAATATTACAAAAAATCGTTGATTCTTATTCTCTGAAGTATTTTAAACTGTATTATAAGTTTTGTTAGTTGCCTTTTCCCTTAGTTGCGTGGCCGTGCGGTCTCACAAACCGCACCATGCTTCTGATATGTGGGTCCCCCCTGGTCATCTTAGATGCTGTTGTTATTAGTCCTTGAGTATAGGTCCTACGTATAATTGGTGAGTAATATCAATTGAAAGCCCATAGACGGTCCATGAGACCGCACGTCCACGGTAGCATCACAATTTTCTGGTTCTGTTTCAATTTGTCCAGAGTATAGAACGCGGTCGTTCGAGACAAATTTTACTTTCCGATTATCCCTGATATTAGCAAAAAGTGAAAAATGAGTATGCACCTATGGACGTGCGGTGTCGCAAACCACACCATACTTCTGATGTGTGGGTCCCTCCATACACTGGTGTACAAGATAATGAATAATGAGAATTGATAAAAATTAATAATGCCTTACTTAATGCAGTGTCCCCTGAAATACTTGTACTAGTTGGATAAAAAAAGACTTTTTTACTAATTTAATTAGATCTAAATATATGCAGGGAAATGTGCAAGCTCAGGTTCATGTTAGTGCAAAAATGCAATCACTTCCATACTTAAAGGTTAATTTTTAGGTAGGTAGATAAAGTGTGGTCCTACGTGTAATTGGTGAGTAATATTAATTGAAAGCTCATAGGCGGTCCATGATACCGCACGTCCACGAGACCGCACGTCCACAGAAGCGTCGCAATTTCATATTCCACTTGCAATTTGATTCAAAGTTTCTGAAATGCAAGCTTATATTAATTTCTAGGATAATTTTCTTGGGGATTCAAACAAAACTAGAAGGTGAAAGTAAAAAAACTTTTTTTGAAAAGTAAGAGCCACCCTGATCTACATAGCACGAAGATTTGAATTCTCAAACTTTCTACTTAGTCGTCAATATAATATCCCCAAGTTAAACTCCCTGCTTGACAGTGAAGTACCGCGAAAGTATGAAAGTAAGGAAGACGGGAGAGGAATTTATCATTTTGTACCTTCGAGTGCTGTAGCGGCGACATGGCTGAAATTGCAGTATTTGGAAGTCGAGTGGAGGCTCGAGAGAAGAGGAATGGAGTGGAGATTGGAGGATAGTAAGACTGAAGAGAAAGATAGGAGGAAGAGAATGTCTGGAAAAGTAAGAATTGGCGACAGTGGTCGGCTTTATACCGACGAGCGGAAGGTTAGCTACACGCGCGTAGAACTGTTGAAGGAGCGAAACTTTCGTCTCGGAAAGAGCGTGAAAGAAGGGTTACCAACTTATAGAATTCATCTACCTCAGCTGATCGAAACTGACGGTAACAACGGTCATTAAAGGTAATTATGCACACAAGCCGCAGATTCGGAAAATTTTTTTTAACTTTCGCCTAGGAAAGAGCGCGAAAGAAGAGTTGCCAACTTATAAAGTTCATGTACTCCAGCTGATCGAAATTATCGGTAACGTAGGTCAACAAAGTTAATGACGTACACAAGCCGCATTTGCGGACGTTTTTTTTTTAACTTTCGCCTAGGAAAGAGCGTGTAAGAAGGGTTGCCAACTTAAAAAATGCATTTTCTCTAGCTAATCGAAAATATCGGTAACGTCGGTCATCAAAGGTAATGATGTTCACGAGCCGCAGATTCAGACTGTATTTTAAAACTTTTGGCTAGGAAAGAGCGCGAAAGAAGAGTTGCCAACTTATAAAGTTCATGTACTTGAGCTGATCGAAATTATCGGCAACGTAGGTCAACAAAGGTAATGACGTACACAAGCCGCATTTGCGGATGGTTTTTTCAACTTTCGCCTAGAAAAGAGCGTGTAAGAAGGTTTGCCAACTTAAAAAATTCATGTACTACGGCATATCGAAATTATCGGTAACGTCGCTCATCAAAGGTAATGCTGTTCACGAGCCGCAAATTCGGACGGCTTTTTCAAACTTTCGCCTCGGAAAGAACGCGGAAGAAGAGTTGCCAACTTATAAAGTTCATGTACTCCAGCTGATCGAAATTATCGGTAACGTAGGTCAACAAAGGTAATGACGTACACAAGCCGCATTTGCGGACGGTTTTTTCAACTTTCGCCTAGGAAAGAGCATGTAAGAAGGGTTGCCAACTTAAAAGAATTAATGTACTCCGGCTCATCGAAAATATCGGTAACGTCGGTCATCAAAGGTAATGATGTTCACGAGCCGCAGATTCGGACGGTTTTTTTAAACTTTCGGCTAGGAAAGGTTGGCAACATTTAATTAACATTTAATTAACGCTCTTTGCGAGGCGAAAGTTTCGCTCCCCACAACAGTTCTACGCGCGTGTAGCTAACCTTCCGCTTGTCTGCGTGAAGCTGACCAGTATCACCTTGAAAAGGACCTGGACCTGGACCTGGACCTGGACCTGGACCTGGACCTGGACCTGGACAGGCGCACCCATCCAAAACCACAAAGTCCAGGAGAGAGGCAAGTTTCCAGAATTTTTGCTGAAATTTGTCAAGTTTCAATCAATTTATAATTTGTGGATGTTATAATAACCACCAGAATAGATAGATAGACGTACGAAAAAAACACAATATTTATTTTGGATCAGTTAATAACATTAAACTACACTTCTATTTGTTTCATAAATTCTGGTCACTTCACAAATTATTGAAAAACTAAAAAAAATCGCCTTGAAATGTAAAAAAATCTTGTCAATCCTCGTTCCATTACGTGTAAGTACAATGTATTACTAAATGTAAGGCAGACAGGTAAATTGTGTAACCATTTTTCGAGTTTTTTTTAGTAAAATATGGGAGTTATTATTTTGTTTGAAAAAATTAAGGTTTTAAATTTGAAATCAGCTGCCTGAAAAACCGCAGGTCCTAAGAATTTTTACACGTGTTTCCCATAAGAAAAAATATGTTTTTGTAAATTTGATTCAGAATCGTCAATATTAGATGAATCGAGGTGAAGCTTATTATTTCCCTTCAAAATTAGCTATAGAATGTAAATAAATAATTATTTTTTCAATATCACCACCATAAATCTGTTTTATAGGGTCCTAGAAAAAACCAAAAAGTGAAAATTTTGATTTTGCGAGTTTTAGCGCTAATTATGATTTTTTGCGGTTTTTTTAACAAATTTTTTTTAATACATGAAGTTATACTTTTCACTGATAATTAGATGTTAACATAATAAGTTTTTACAATTTATTATTGTTTTTAGCAAGTTTCTCTTAAAATGGAATTAGAAATTGGAAAAGATTGAGACAATAATGAATTATATTCAGCCGAAATAATTGTTTAAATAATTTATTATTATTTCCAATGATATTCTTTTTGAATAATGTGATAATAATAATTAATGCAAGTTGACAAAAACAATTGTTCAAATAATTTATTATGGTTCATATCTATCTCATCTTAGATTAGTGCTAGAAAATTGGGGATTTTTCTGAAATTTTTAGCTTTTCTTGAATTTTTATTTAGGAACCAATAATAAAATATAAATATGAATAATAATGTGAACAATAAGGCTCTCGGTAACTACTCCAAGGAAAAATTAAATTTAATACGATCCATATAGAAAATTTGAAGAATATTTCAAAATGCCGTTTTACTTCAGAAAAATATATTTAAAAACAAAAAAAAAGAGATTGTTTGAAAAATATTTCTCTTTATTATTTATTTATTATTTGTTCCTAACGAACAATTAGGTTTGTTGAATTTTAATAATTTTTACCTCGCTCTAAGTGAAAAGTTAAAAAAAAATTTAAAAAGGTTGAATATTTCAGAAAAACAGCTACTTTCTAGTATTATTCAAAGAGAATATTATCAAATATAATAATAAATTGGTTGAACAATTGCCAAATCGCACCTTTTTTAATTTATTGTAATTAAACATTAATATTTTCTGTGCATTTTCAAAAAATTGTAACTAGAACACATTTTTTTTCATTTATAATTTTTTATTATTCTTTATTACTAAAAACTGTTCATAATAATAAAATAAGATAATAAACAAAAAGGAAAGAATGAAAAAGACACATCGACAAAAAATTATATCGATGAAAGAAATCTAGATATGGATATAAAAGCGAGACCTCAGGATTGCGAAAAATCCTGAATTAATTAAAATTCAACAGATAAAGGAATTTATTTCTTTATTAGCATCGAATCTAAACATATAAATCTCTGCAAAAATATAAATTCACTTTCCGCTCTCGTAGATGAAATCCTTTAAGCTCAAGCCTCGTCTGATCACAAAAATAATCCCAGTCGGTTGACAAAATTGGCCGTCTGGTTAAAGCCGGATATTTTCACTGCTGCAGTGCGACTGTATTCAAGATATTTTAAATTAATATTATCTAACAAATGCATACTTTATATTTCATTTATTCTCGTGTTTAGCAGCAAAGAAACCTTGACAATAAAGAAATATAAAGGAAACCTAAATTTAGGTTTCTAATTTCAAAAGAATTAAAGCTTCTGATGGGTTTTCATCTACTGGCCTGTATGGTATTACCTTTAATGAAATTTCACAATATTCCTTTATTATTTAATTAAAAACGCAACTAAAATCATGAATAGAGTAAAAGTTTTTAGTTTTTTAGTTTTTTTTTAGTTTTTTAACAAAACTCTATGCTAGCTAAAATTTTTCTTAAGTTTTGAGGCTATATTGTAATTTTAATAGATCTGTGAGTAAAAATTTTATACCATTTTCATTGTAATTTTTCAGACGAACTCAATTTGAGTTTTTTAATTATGACTTATTTTAGAACTTGTTTATCAGATATTTTTGCTGATCAAGCCCATCGGTGGTAGGCGAAACGCTTACTCAAGCGAATGTTGTAAAATGTAAGCTCACAATACTAAAATTCAGGCCAGGAGCGGCAAAACTATCAACATCGTTAATTATTTAACATTATCTAAACAAAATAAATAACCAAAATAACAGACCAAAATGAACTCAAAAAAGGGAAATTAGGTGATCTTTTTAACGAAAATAGGAGAACATTAGGAAATAAATTTTCGAAAATGAAGTAAATGTAGGCACCATACTGAATTTAATATGCAACGTTTTGAATTTTTAGGATTTGAAGTCGGAATATAATGCATTTTCAAAAAAATAGTTGAATTTCAGACCAATAAAGATTTTCTTTCGAAAGAGATGAATTTTTAGAAAGAGATTTGAATTTCAATCCTAAAAGAACATTTTTTTTTTTGAAGTTAGTTTGATTTTTCACAAAAACGGTAATTTTTATCCAAGAAAGATGACGTTTCTACCAAAAAGATAATTTTTAACAAAATACATGAATTTTCAAGCAAATAGTTCAATTTTTAGTTTTAGAAAGTCAAAAAGTTGCATTTTTAAGAAGAAGTAAATTTTCTACCAAAAGAAAATAAATTTTCAACCAACAAAACGAAGTCAAAATAAAGTTCAAACGAAAAAAACAAATTTTCAACAAAATAATTAAATTTCAAACCAAAGAGATGAATCTCAAATCTAAAAAATTAATTTTTAACCAAGAAATTTTTATCTCTCAACGAAATAGTTGAATTTTCAGTCACAATGGATGAATTTTCAACTTAGAAAGATGCATTTTTGATCAAATGTTTGAACGTTTAAGCTGACGAGACAAATTTTTAACAATATATTTTAATTCTCAACCGAACAGTTGAATTTTCCAGCACAAAGAAAATTAAAAAAAAACAGTTGTTTTTAAAAGAAAAGATTTATTTTGAACCAAATAGTTGAATTTTCAACTGAATATTAGAATCTTGAATCTAAAGAGTTTAATTCTGAACCAAAAGTTTGATAGTAGACTTTTCAGATTTAAAATTTTCAACTACATAATGGAAGTTTCAACCAAACGGGATAAATTAAAAAAAATGTAATAGTAGACTTCTCAATGAAAAAAAAATTCACTCTTAACCAAAATCTGCTACTTTTTTTCACAGAAGAGAAATTTTCAATCAAAAAGACGACCTTTTTATCCGACAAGACGAATGTTCAAAAAAACATTTTCGACAAAAAGATGACTTTTTAGCCAAATAAATGAAATTTCAACGTTAATATTCTGGGCCAAAACATGATAGCAGATTTTTTAATGGAAAGAGAATTAACTTTGAAAGAAGAATAAGTTTCTAACAAAAAATTAATTTTTAATCCAAGATCAACAATCAACAAGACAGCTGAATTTTCGAACAAAAAAGATGAATTTTCAACAAAACAGCTGAATTTTCCATAACAAAAATTAATTTTGAATAAAAAGTCGAATTTTTAACAATATATTAATTCTGAACCAAAAATTTAGTAGTAGACTTCTAATTTCAAATTTTCAACTAAATGGTAGCATTTTCAAAAGAATAATTAAATTTGTAACCAAATAGTGTAATAGAATTTTTAAGCAAAAGAGATTAATTCTAAATCAAAAATATATCAGGGAACTTTTCAAATAAAAAGAATTAACTTTTAACCAAAAAAGATGACTTTCTAAAAAACTACTAGAATTTTCAGTATAATAATTAAATTTTTATCTAAATGATAGTATTTTTATCCGAAAAAGATTAATTCTACGTCAGAAACATAATAGTAGACTTTTCAATGGAAAATAATGCACTTTACCAAAAAAGGCGTCTTTTCTAAGTCTTGCAAAGATAAATTTTCAACCAAATGGTCTTTTTAACAAATTTAATTAATTTCTAACAGAATAGTTAAACAGTCATCTGGCAATGATAAATTTTCAACAAAATGATCTACCAATAAGGATGAATTTTTAATCCAAAACGACGAATTTTCTATCCAAAATAGTTGCATTTTCGACCTCGAAAGATGACTTGATAACAAAATAGTTGAATTTTCAAAGAATAATCCAATTTTTAACCAAAAGAGATAAATTCTAAGCCAAACATATAATCGTAGACTTTTTAATAAAATGAAATGAATTTTCAACCAAGAATAGTAGGATCCTTTTATTGAGTTCTATTGATTCAATTTCCATCGAAGCCAAGAAAGCGAGAACAAGGGAAATTTTTTTAAAAACAAAGGAAAAAGGGGGGATTCACTAAAACAAGTGAATAACAACAAATTTTTCATTATCACTAATCTTAAGCCATAAAATTCAACCAAGAAAGTACAATTAAAAATAATAGTCCACAGTTTCTGAAATAAACGCTCAAAATTAAAAACATAGAATAAATAATTTGATTAATTTTAATTTAGAGCTATGTATATTAAACAACCTTCAAATGACAGAAAATTATAGACTGAATTCAGAACATGAAAGGAATTCAGAAAATTTCTTAAATAATCTAAAGCTGAATTCCTTAAATATTCTGGATTCTTCTGAATCTCTGAATTCCTTCTATTCAAATGAAAAAAAGAACTGATTCTGGTTCTCTGGAATCAGAATTAAATGAAGAATACTTAGGTGTTTTTGAGTTCGAAATCATTATCCAAAATAATGCTGCACTACTGAATCACTGTTCTTTCTCAGATGTAAGGGGTAGAAGACGACTATAGTCAGGCACGTCATTAACTACCTTTATTATATTGAAAACACTTAGGAGAACAACTAATTTTCACCATAACAGTTGAGTTATTGACGACAACGGGTCACTTTTCGATACAATTGTCAAATTTTCAAACTTATGATACAATTCTTAACCAAAAAAGTTAAAATTTCTAGGAATTTGCATCGAAAGAGTAGAATTTTCAACTAAAAAAGATTTTTCAATCAAAAATGAAACAAATGTCAACCAAATTGTCATATTTTGAAACAAAAAACATAAATTCTAAACGAAAACTATAGTAGTCGATACTTCAACCATAGAGGAATTAATTCTTAAATAAAAAACAATTGAGTTCAACCAAAAAAGGCGACTCTTCAATAATTCAAATAGTTTAATTTTCAACAAAAGAGATAAGTTGTTAAGCCAAGAAATCGAACGAAAAAACAATTTTTTTCAAAAACAGATGAATTTTCAATCCAAAAAGTTAAATTTTGTTTAAGAAGTTCATTTTGTATTAATAAAGATTGCTTTTCTACAAGAAAAATGAATTTTCTATTCAAAATCGTTGAATTTTCGATGAAAAAATATTACTTCTTAACGAAGTAATTAAAATTTAACTAAATAGTAGAATTTTTAACAAAAGAGTTGATTTTCTGAACTAAAAAGTCGAATGTTTTAGAAAACCGTTTTCTTTGATACGCGAAAAGATGACTTTTTAACAAAATAGTAGAATTTTCAAAAAAATAATTAAATTTTCAACCGAAGAAATAATTTTTTTGAGAAAAGAGTTGAATTTGTGAAAAAGAAGTTTAGTTCTTTAAGAAAGATGTCTTTTATCCGAAAAAGGATGAATTAATTATCAAATAGCTGTGAATTCGATCTCGACAGTTTCCACTTTGTTTTTATTTATAATTATATGGTGCTCATTTCACGAGCACTTTGCTTCCCGTTAGGAAATGTATTTGCTTTCTCATAGAGGAAGTATGAGTTATTTTTTTCAATAATAGACAAACAAAAGTCTTCATTTGGATCAATTTAAAGATAGAAATTTACAAAAAATACAAAATTACAAAATAATACAAAACATGTTTTAATTACAAAGACAAATCAGAAAAATCAAATGTTGTATTTGAAATGATAAATTTCCGAGCTGTAAAAGAGAAGCATTAAGTTCTGTCGCACCCTATCCCTTCCCCAGCTTTATGATTTCTTTAGAAAGATTATCAGAATTATTCCATTTGAAAACTCATGATCAAAAATTCTTTTCTATTCATGCATCAACTTTGAATTATGTCGCTGAAAAATTTTTTTTCTGTTTGCAACAGATGATTCAAATATTATAAATGAGCATAACTTTCTTAATCTTCAATAAAGTGTATTAATGTTATAGGTCAATCGATTTGTCTTGAATCAACACAACGTTTCTATTCTCGCATCAACTTTTAATTATGAGAATGATTGACCCATAGCATTAATACATTTTATTGAAGAGTAAGTAACAGCTTTTTTACTCTTCAATAAAATCTATCAATGCTATGGGTCAATCGATTCGGCTTGAATCATCAAACTTTTCTATTCTCGCATCAACTTTAAATTATGAGCATGAGAAAATTTTTAATATAAAAATCAATTTTAAAAATATGTGAATTACCATAACTTTCCTACACTTTGATAAAATTTATTGATATTATAGGTCAATCAATTCTACTCGAACCAAGCAATTTTTTATATTCCTGCATCAACTTTGAATTATCCTAATGAAAAAGGTTTTACTATAAAAAACCGTATTTTCAAATATTATGCATTACCATAGCTTCCTTACTCTTCAATAAAATCTATCAATTCTATGGGTCAATCGATTCGGCTTGAATCATCACAACTTTGCTTTTCTCGCAACAACTTTAAATTATGAGAATGAGAAAATTTTTACTATAAAAATCAATTTTAAAAATATGTGAATTACCATAACTTCCCTACTCTTTAATAAAATGTATTGATATTATAGGTCAATCGATTCGTCTCGAACCAAGAAATTTTTTATATTCCTGCATCTACTTTGAATTATCGTAATGAAAAAAGTTTTACTATAAAAAACCGTATTTTCAAATATTATGCAGTACCATAGCTTCCTTACTCTTCAATCAAATTTACTAAAATTACTGGTCAATCGATTCGTCTAGAATCAACACATCTTTTCTGTTTTTGCATAAACCTTGAATTATGTTAATGAAAAAAGTTTTACTAAAAAAAAACCGATTTTCAAAATATATAAATTACCATAACTTCTATACTCTTCAATAAAATGTATTAATATTAAATCAATCGATTGGTTTTGAACTAAGGAATCTTTAATATTCTTGCATCAACTTTGAATTATCCTAATGAAAAAAGTTTTACTATAAAAAACCGATTTTAAAATATTATTGAGTGCTAAAAAATTGCAATAAATATTTTTCGAAATTCTTTGGTCAGTTTCAAAATATTAGTGGTGAAAATAAGCCCTCCAAATTTCATCCATTTATCTGCGACCATTTTCATGTTATCGTGTTCACAAAAAAGTGTGACATCCGCACACACACATCAACACACACTCCTCCCCACACACACACATGCACACATCCGGAAAATTGATTAGAACATTGTATTAGACATTCTTCAATTGAGGAAGGTTTAATTAAATAAATTTAAATTTTTTGGGAAATGTTTCCATCCCAGAAACAACAGAATGTAATCTTTACAACGTTTTTAGAGTAATATTTCCCTGCCTCAAAAATCAACTTCACGTGTTAAGATTTACCTACCACATGGGAAATGGTTATCATGTCAACTCCATTGAATCTTGTTTTGTTTCGATATGAAAAAATTCAACTTTATTTGCTTGAAAATTTCCCGCAACAAAAATTCACTTCTATTTTTTCTGTGATTACAAAGCTTCCTCTATGAAGAAGCAAATGAGTGAAAAATCCTTTTGTGAAAACAAAATCAAAAGTTAAATTAGAGGGAAGAAAGTAATCATTTTCAAAAGAAGTGGAGCGTGTACTGCTTTCAATAGATGCCTAAAATCAGTGTTATCTCGACACTGGTAATAAGAACATTCCCACGAACACGTACGATCTGAGTTTTTATTCACATGGTACTTGCTCAGGAAATAATGGTTCAAGCAAACATCGCAAATGGGTTAATGGGGTACCTAAAAGCGAGAGTCTGCAAGGCTCTTCACGCCTACAGTAGGGTACAAAATCCTCCCCCCAACCCTTTTTACCCCCTTTATCATCATACTCATACTCATTGTTCATCTCTCTCTCTCGTTCTCTTTTCCACTCTCGGAGACCCTGTCGGTTTGCAAACACAGTAAGACTCCAAGTTGCGTTTTCACTGTTTGTTCGGAACTTCCCTCTTTCGTGTGAGCAGTCATCGTTTAACCCTACCGCATCACCAGATTCACCAACATACGTATGGAAGTAGATAGTTCTAAGTCTGTCTTCAACCAATTAAATCCTTGAGCAAACTCCAAGTCCGAGGACGGAAGGAAGGAGTTTGAGGATAGAGAGTTTAAGGGATGGAAGTACGAGTTTGGGAAAGAAGGGGTGAGGAAGAGAGATAGAAAGAGAGGAGAGAATGAGACAGAGGACCGGAAGACCCTCCAATCCATGAGAGAAGCTCTCGAAAACATCCGAGTTTGGCTATACTACTTTCCGGAAATTTATAGAACTGCCAGTGTATCTCGAATATCGTTCCAATCCGAAGGAGTGAGAGGTATATTGTATCTTTGCGATATTAGATGTCGATTTCTTCAATAGAAAACGAACGAGGAGTACGATACGATAAAGGAAAATAATTTTTTTTTATCTTATCGTATCTTGATATGAAACGTCTTATTAAAATAATATTTTCAAGTTAGTGCACTGAGAAAAATGCGAGGGGGAAAGAACTCCTAAAAATGGGGTTCCCCTCGCTGGTGTATTTCACCGAATTACCTAAGATTACTCCAGTTTGCATGAAATTACTCTGGGTAAATAAAATTGTGGTAAATTATTCCACCTAAACTATAGAATCACGCAAATTTTAAACCAAGAAGGATTACTTTTTAACAAGATTGTTAAATGTTTTAAAAAAATTATATGGACTTTTGACCGAGTAGTTGAATTTTTAACCAAAAACATGAATAATTAATCAGTAAGATTAATTTTCTATTGAAAAAGGTAAATTTTCAAGAAAATACACGAATTTTAAACAGAGATAGATCAATTTTCAAACAACTAGATGAATCTTCCGCAAACAATTTGTGACAAAAAAACATTGTATGATGAAATTGTGCAATTTTTTTTTAATTTTTCAACCAAAAGAGATGAATCTTCAATAAAAAATTTGATGGTTGATATTTCAACCGAAAAAGATGTTGATTTTAAATGAAAAACAGTTGAATTTAACCAAAAAAGATGAATTTTCAACAAAATAGTTGACTTCTAAACCAAAAAGTATACTTCTTGACCAAATGGTTTAATTTCCACCAAGTATAATAAATTTGAACCAGAAAGTTTAATTTTCATCAAAAAATAAATAAATTTTTAACCAAGAAGATTAATTTTCTAGGAAAGAAGACGAATTTTCAACAAACTGCATGAATTTTTAACCAAATAGTTAAACTGTCAACTAAAAAAAAAAAAATTATAATCAAAGATGGAATAGTTTATTTTCAGTTTAAAAAATTAATTTTCAATAAAAAAAGAACGAATTTTCAACAAATAGTTGATTTTCAAACAAAAACATGAATTTTCTACGCATTATACTAATTTTCTACCGAAAAAGACGAATTTTCAAGCGGACTACATAAATTTTCAACCAAGTAGTTGAGTTTCCAACTGAAAAATATGAATTTTCAACCAAATAGTTCAATGTTCAACTGAAAAAGATAAATTTTTAACAAAAAATGGAATAATTGTATTTTAAATTGAATAAAGTCAAGTTTTCAACAACAAAAAAAAGAATTTTCAACAAGATACTTAAATTTTCAACCAATGATGAATGCATTTCTAAGACAGAAAATTAATTTTCTAGAACAAAAAAGATTTCAAGAAAATGTATTGATTTTTAACCAAATAGTTAAATTTTCAAATAAAAAATATAATTTTATAATCAAGAATTAAATAGTTAAATGTCCAGTTGAAAGATAAATTTTTAAATAGAAAATAACCATTTTTTAACAAAATAGTTAAATTTTCAACAAAAGAGAATTTTTACCCAAAATTGATGAATTTTCAACAATAAATATGATAATTCATATTCAAACCAAAAACGCATTTTCATTGTAAATAAAAAAACAGTTAAATTCAACAAAAAAGGATAAATTTTAAACAAAATAGTTCAATTCTCAATCAAGATATTTTTATCAAAAAAAAAAAAAAATAAAAAAAAAACAATTTTCAACCAAGAAGATTAATTTTTCACTAAAACAGACGAACTTTAAATAAACAACATGAATTTTCAACCAAATAATTGAATTTTCCACTAACAAAAATTCAGAATAAAAAATGAAATAGTTTAATTTTCATAAGAAAAAAAAAAGTTTTAACCAAAAAAAAAAAAAACGGATTTTTGACAAATAATTCAAATTTCAACCGAAGACATGAATTTTTAACATGAATTTTCTACTAGCAAGATTAATTTTCTACCAAAAAATACAATTTTTTAACAAAATACATTGTTTTTCAACCAAATAGTTGGATTTTCATATTAAAAAGATTAATTTACAATCAAAAATGGAATAGTTAAATCAGTTAAAGAAGCTAATTTTCAACCAAAAAAATGAACTTCCAAGCTGAAAGAATAAATTTCTACAAATTTTTTTTGGAAGATACAGGAATTCGAAACCAAACAGTTGAATTCATAACTATAAAAGATAGATTTACATTTAAAAATGTAATAGGTAAATTATCACTTGAAAAAAAATTATGTTTCAACCAAAAAAAAACTGAATTTACATCCCAGCGGTGAAATTTTTCACCAAAATGGTTCAAGTTTTTACCAAAATAGTTCCATTTTCAACCAAAAATATAAATTTTCAAGCAACAAAATTAATTATCTACCAAAGAAGAGGATTTTTTAACAAAGTACATGAATTTCTAACCAAATAGTTAACTTGTAAGTAAAACAGATAAATTATCAACTGAAAAATGAATAGTAATTTTCAGTTAAAAAAATTAATTTCCAACAAAAAAAAAACATTTTTAACAGTATAGATAAATTTGTTTAAAAGTAGATTAATTTTTTACCAAGTGAATGAATTTTCAACTGATAAAGACCGATTTCTGAGGTCCTTCCCTCCTTCCTTATTTTCTGGTACAATAAGCACAGTACACATATAATAGTTTTTGAACAAATATTTTCAGAATGTCGCTGATAACTCAGTAACCACGTTATTTTAATTATTTCATTAAAATTATTATTTGATTTATAATTTGTTATAAATAATGTTTAATTAATCTCCAAATCAATAATTAATAGTTTTTCTTTCATTCGCTGTCAACAACAGATCTTCTATAGGTAGGTTTTATAAAATTTGCGTACAATTTATAGTGTGGAGAGTATTATTTAAACAATTGTTAAACAATTGATTTCTTCAACGACAAATTAAGGAATGTCTATTTCTAAATAATTACACATCCATATATGCTACTAAAATGCTTAAATATGGTCGCAAGTACATATGTCAGTAGACAGATTTTTTCCGTGAAGAATAGGTCAAAGTTCCGTGGTCATAACTATCGACCTATGGAAGCTAGACAATTAAATTTTTTCATATTCACGAAAAATGTCCTACTTTACAACTTTTTCTCTGGCGTCTATAACGTTGCATGATCCAGAAACTGGATATTTGAAAAAAACTGAAGACGTGTAATTTGCAATGATAAATGGGTGAAAAATGGTCAACTTTGGGATGTCATAACTCATGGCATATAGGAACTAGATCATTGCTTTTTTTTAGAATTACTGGGAATAATGTCTGCTTTGATTAGTATACCAAACATTTTTTTTTTAAATTACCTGGTTTTAAAGTACAGATGCAAGTTTCAGAATTTAGTTGTTGAACCAACGTTTAAACAAATCTGGTTCCTTGGACGGATCATGATTCGACACCTGCTGAAGATAGCAGGCTCTTTTTTATAATTTTCTCAATCAACGCAAAGCTGGAAAAGGGAAGGGAAAAGTTGTGTCGCACCCTATCCCTTTCCCAGCTTCATGATTTCTTTACAAAAATTGTCAGAATTATTCTATTTGAAAATTTATGATCAAAAAGTCTTTTCTATTCATGCGTCAACTTTTAATTATGTCGATGAAAAAAGTTTTTCTGTTTGAAACCACTCAGAGAAATGTTCTCTTGTGGCAAAATGATGTTTTTTGACGTAAATGGAATTTCCTCTGAGATTTAAGGTTGAGAGGATTTTTATTTGCCTCAACAGCAATCCTTTCGCAGCAAAAATTTTCCTTGAGCTACTAACTTCACCTAATCTTGCAGCCAAATAATTATATTTGTGTCAAAAATATATTCACGTCGTTCAGAACAAAACAGGCAAGAGGACGATTCTTTTGTTTCAAAACAACTTTTCCTCTGAGTGACAGATGATTAAAATATTATAAATGGGCCTAACTTCCTTAATCTTCAATAAAGTGTATTATTATTATAGATCAATCGATTTGCCTTGAATCAAGGAATCTTTTCCGTTCTTGCATCAATTTTGAATTATGTAAGTGAAAAAAGTTTTACTATAAAAAACCGTGTTTTCAAATATTATGCATGACCATATCTTCCTTACTCTTCAATGAAATTTATCAATGTTATAGGTCAATCGATTCTTCTGGAATCAACACAGCTTTTCTATTCTCGCATCAACTTTAAATTATGAGAATGAGAAAACTTTTGCTATAAAAATCGTTTTTTTAATATAATATAAATGACCATAACTTCCTTACTTTTGGATAAAATATATTAATATTTAGGTAAATCGATTCCTCTCGAACCAAGGAATCTTTTATATTTTGCATCAACTTTGAATTATGTTAAAGAAAAAAGTTTTACTATAAAAAACCGTATCTTTAAAAATTATGCATTATCATAGCTTCCTTACTCTTCAAAAAAATGTATTAATATTATAGGTCAATCGATTAGTCTTCAATCAAAACAACTTTTCTATTCTTGCATCGACTTCAAATTATGAGAATGAGAAA
>CAKNYM010052626.1:184619-248185 GCA_932195095.1 Andricus curvator | reverse complement strand
TATAACATTGATACATTTTATTGAAGAGTAAGGAAGCTATGGTAATGAATAATATTTGAAAATACGGTTTTTTATAGTGAAACTTTTTTTTCAGCATACTTCAAAGTTGATGCAAGTATATAAAAGATTGCTTGGTTCGAAACGAATCGATTCACATACAATATTAACACATTTTATTAAAGATGAGGGAAGTTATGGTAAATTATATATTTTGAAAATCTTTTTTTTATAGTAAAACTTTTTTCATTAACATAATTCAAAGTTGATGCAAGAGCAGAAAAGATGTGTTGATTCGAGACGGATCGATTGACCTATAATATTAGTACACTTTATTGAAGACTAAGAAAGCTATGGTAATGCATCGTATTTGAAAATACGGCTTTTTATAGTAAAACTTTTTTCTTTAACATAATTCAAAGTTGATGCAAAAATAGAAAAGATTCCTTGGTTTGAGACGAATCGATAAACCTACAATATTAATACATTTTGTTAAAGAGTAGGAAAGTTATTGTAATTTATATATTTTTAAAATCGATTTTTATAATAAAAATGTTCTCATTCTCATAATTTAAAGTTGATGCGAGAATAGAAAATTTGTGTTGATTCAAGACGAATCGATTGACCTATAACATTGATACATTTTATTGAAGAGTAAGGAAGCTATGGTAATGCATAATATTTGAAAATACGGTTTTTTATAGTGAAACTTTTTTCTTCAGCATAATTCAAAGTTGATGCAAGTATATAAAAGATTGCTTGGTTTGGGACGAATCGATTGACATACAATATTAATACGCTTTAATAAAGGGTAGGGAAGTTATGGTATTTTATATATTTTAAAAATCGATTTTTATAGTAAAAGTTTTCTCATTCTCATAATGTAAAGTTGATGCGCGAATAAAAAAGTTGTGTTGATTCAAGACGAATCGAATGACCTGTGATATTGATACATTTTATTGAAGAGTAAAGAAGCTATGGTAATGCATATTATTTGAGAACAAGGTTTTTATAGTAAAAATTTTTTCACTAACATAATTCAAAGTTGATGCAAGAATTGAAAAGATTCCTTGATTCGAGGCAAATCGATTGATCTATAATATGAATACACTTTACTGGAGATTAAGGAAGTTATGCTCATTTATATTATTTGAATCATCTGTTTCAAACAGAAAAACTTTTTTCATTGACATAATTCAAAGTTGACGCTTGAATAGAAAAGAAGTTTTGATCATAAATTTTCAAATAGAGTAATTCTGACAATTTTTGAAGAGAAATCAGAAAGCTGAGAAAGGGATAGGGTGCGACATAACTTTTTCCTTCTTTTTTCCAGCTCGAAAAATTATCATTTCGAATACAAAATTTGATTTGTCTGATTTGTCTTTCTATTTAAAAAAATTTTTGTATTATTTTATAATTTTATATTTTTTGTAAATTTCTATTTTTAAATTGATCAGAATGAAGTCATTGGTTTGTCTATTTTTGAAAAAAATAACTAATGCTTCCTCTATGAGGAAGCAAAGACATTTGCTAACGGGAAGCACAGTGCTCGTGAAATGAGTACCATATAAAAGTAAAATATATAAAAGTATAAATGTACCATATAAATACAAACAAAGTGGAAACACTCGAGATCGAATTCACAGCTAGTTTTATTCTGTGATATGAAAAATTTCACTTCAAAATCGACACTTCAGATGTTTTCCATATTTTGGGAGAGGAATATCCCTTGAAAAGATCAAAATTGCTCAAAAATCGCTGTTTTCAGTTTTAACATTTGTTAGCGACTAAGTTGAAGTTGAAGCTCGAAAATGTCAAATTTTCAAATAATTTACTTACGATTCAATCAGTAACTTTTCGATTAATCTCATTTTTGTAAGATAATGAAATTATTCAAATCTTTCAAAATCCAAGTTGGCGGTCTTTGACTTTACTTGACTTTTTCCTGACAAATATAAAATTTTCTTTTTGGAATATTAATCTGAAAGAAATCGTTTTTTACGTAAGAAATACGTATAATACATGCATTTTTTAACAACTAGTAGAGTTTTTATCTCAAAAAGATCAATTTTGAACCAATAATGGAAGAATTACATTTTCTTTTAAAATAATTAATAAGTATCAACAAGTTGATATTTCCAGAAAAATTATTCCAATTCTCAATCAAATACGGTTGAATGAAACAAAAAAAGACAAATTTTCAACAAAAAAGATGCATTTCCAACGAAATAGAAGAATTTTAAACCATGAAAATTAAGTGTCTATAAAAAAAGATAACTTTTCGACAAAAAATGAGATAGTTGAATTTTCAGTTCAAATGATGTTGAATGAAATAAATTAATTTTCAACTAAAGAAATTACTTTTTAACCAAACATATTAATTTGATACCAAAAAAGATTAACTTTTAACAAAATACATAAATTTTCAACTCAAATTTTGAATGTTTAAAGGAATATTCAACCTAATACTTTAAATTTTCAACCAAAGAAATGAATTTTCAACCAAAAAAATTATTATTCTACTAGAAAAGAGAAAGTTTCAACAAAATATAGAAATTATCGATAAAATATTTGAATATTCAACTGAAACAGATAAATGTTCAACCAGACATGCAATAGTTACTTTTCAACTAAAAAAATTAATTTACAACAAAAATTAAAAAAAATTGTTAAGTTTTGATTAAAAAAAGGGTTTTCAACTAAAATGATGAATCATCAACCAAAAAAATTAATTTTTAACAATTTAGTAATAATAACTTTTAATAGAAGTAGCAAAAATCAACCTTTTGTGGTAAGTTTGGTTTTTTAAATTATTATTTAATTGTAAATAAGGGAAAATAAAAATTTTGGAAAAAGGAATTTTCAAAATCTGACGAATTCGAACCTGGAACGTGGATTGTTTTTGCAAATTTCCTTTTTATGAATCAGAAATTGAACTATTTTCCAAATGTTCTCATTCAATATCAAAAATTACATGTTTGAAGTCAAAATTATTTAATTTATTTAGTCTCCCTTCAAACTTAAAATTATAATTGTTTTTGAAAATTCCCTGTCAAAATTCTACTTCCTCACGGAAATTCCATATCCCCATTGCCAAAATTATATTTCTTCACTAAAATTCCTTGTCACAAGTCCAAAATTATAATTCTTCACTAAAATTCCCTGATTGAGAATTAGAAATCTTTTAGAAAATTGCCTCTCCCAAAGTCAAAATTGTAGTTTTTTACGAAATTCTCAGTTCTGATTGTCAAAATTATATTTCTTTACTGAAATTCCCTGTTCCAAACTCAAAATTATAATTCTTCACTAAAATACCCTGTCCCTATTTATAATTTCGAATCGATTAGAAAATTTCCTGTCTCAAAGTCAAATTTATAATTATTTACTGAAATTCCGTGTTTTAACTCAAAATTATAAATCTTTGAGAAAATTGCATTTCCCAAAGTCAAAATTATAATTTTAAATGAAATTGCCTGTTCAAAAGTCATAACTATAATTCTTTACATAAATTCCCTGTCCCAATTGTCTGAATTATACTTCTCGACTGAAATCCCGGTTCCAACTGAGAATTATAATTCTTTTAGAAAATTCCCTGTTCCGAGTAGGAATTGTATTTATTTACAAATTTTTCTATTATTATTCAGGAATATAATCAATTATACTTCTTCACGGAAATTACCTGTTTAGAGTAAAAATTGTAATTCTGAAAAAAAATGTCCTATTCTAATGTCAAACTAAAATGAAAATTATAATTCTTTACGAAAAGTCCGAGTTCTGTCTGATAATTGTGATTATTCAAGAAAATTCCTTGTCTCAAAATCAAAATTCTAATTCTTCACGGAAATTCCCTTTCCCAATTGTCAACATTATATCTCTTTAGTGAAATTTCCTGTCCCAACTCAAAATTATGAACATTTCAGAAAATTTTCTGTCTCGAAGTCGAAATTATAATTCAGTACTGAAATCCCCTTCGAACTGAGAATTATAATTTTTGTAGAAAATTCACTGTTTCATGTTAGAATTTTAATTCTTTCGGAAAATTCCCTATTCGAACTGAGAATTATGATTTTTTAACAAATCCCCTTTTCCAACTCAGAATTATAGTAACAAAATACACGAAACCACTTTTAATTTGCAAATTAGTACATTCGAGAGAAAAATCCCGGTCACTAAATCACATTGCTGGTCCTTTCCCGATTTTCCCGATTTTCGTAAATGTAGACACATTTGAGTTTTTCTGAGGTTTCTTCAATTCAAAATATTTTCAAATGCGCAGCTGTTTTATTAATTTTAAATTTCGTTCTCAACTAATACCTAAGTCATTTCCTGTTTTTATTCTCGCTTAATAACCCATCAAACTATTTTTAGAGCCTCTAAGGTATGAGTGATTTTTTGAAAATAAAAAAGTTGAAAAATTAATAATAATAGTCACATTTTGATTATAGTCATCGGAATACTCGAATCTTTTATTGTTCAATGGCATCATGTAATTCACGAACTAGTTCTAAAATATAATTCTCGGCTATCAATTTTAGAAGAAGCGTCAAGATATTTCATCTGGATATATTTTATGAATAAAGAAAGTAGAATGAATATTTAAGCAGCATAAAAAAAGTTATTGCGTACTTATGGTTTCCATTAGGTATCTGTAAAATCGCTAGTACTATTAAAGTAATAATGGTTTTCCAATAGTACTCAGTAATGATTTGCGGAAACCTAATGGAGCTATCGTTCTTTTTTCTGATAACTTCTCTCATAAATAAAAAAGAATAATTACTGAGAAGGTATAAGAAGAACTTTCGTGTCTAAATTATTCTTAATTGAACGTCTAGGAAACAACAAATTGGTATTTATAAGAAAAAACTTGATTTATTCGGACTTGTTCCAGACTATTTTATTCATAATTGCTACAATAACTATTCCGAAATCTTGATCTACAAATTCTGAATAAAATAGTCTGGAAGATTTTGGAATGAATGAGGTTTTTACATATGAATGCCAATTCACTGAAAAGGTTCAATAATCTAATTCTGAACACCATAAAGCTAATTGAAAACATCTTTATTTAAATTAATTACACTTGCAATCAAAACTTTTTAATTTCGATGTTGTCGGACAGAATGCCTGAGAGAAAGGACAAGAAATACTTAAGAAAGACGTGGTATTAATGTCTTGTAGCTAACAGCTAATTGTTAATTATAATGATAAATTAACTTAAATTTCATTCACATTGAATAATAAAGACAATATACAATTTTATTTTTCTCCATTTTCAGATAAATACGATTTCTAGAGTTTCAGAGTGTGCTGTATTTTATTAAAAGCCAGGATTGTATAATTTCAGATCCTATTCAATTTGTTTCATCCATATTCTACTGACAATCAATGTGGAATTTTAAAAGTGTACACAAAAATTTAATAAATAAACCGTACTGCAATAATACCAGCCACTTTTTATGTACAAAACTGAGTATCTAAAGCGTATTCCAGAAAAAATTTAATTCTGGTAAAAATTGTTTTCAAAAATAGTTATTCAAATGTTTGTGTTTGGAAATTTGTTTCACTCGAATTATAGATAAAAACTGCAATTCTTAGTCAATTTTAATTATAAGTGGCTGATTGTATTCTTGGAAAGATACTGTACAATTTTATTTTATTTGTTTTTATAAAAATTGAAATGATTTAAGAACATTTTTCCAATAATAAGAATGTCAATGCTGTATTATAAATAATGAATAATTTTAATAAAATTAACCCAATTGAGTTGATGCAATTGAAATAGAATTGAATAAGAACTACAGCTTCTAACTATAATGGAAGTCAAAATCCAAATATCAACATTAATATCGTCAAATAAAAAATTAAATGAGTAAACACGTTTGATGCCAAAAATTGATTTCACTTATGTACAGTTGTACTGTTCCGAGTCAGAATTATTCTTATTCTTTAAAACCTCCTCTTCCAAGTCAGAATTACGATTCTTTTGGAAAATTCTTTATTCTAGATATGAATTATAATTATTTTTAAAAATTCTCTAATCCAATTTAGAATTAGATACATTTTTCCCGAAAAGTTTTCTCTTACAACTAAAAATTATAATTATTTTGGAAAATTTTGTGAGAGAAAAAGCAAAGAGGTTACAACGTATTTTTTACTTTTTTGATAAACTTACATTAAGGACTCGCTGAAGGCTTAAAGGGATTAAAACGAATCCGTAAATACAAATTACATAATATATACAAAATAAAGAAAAAAAACGTAAATACAAATTTTAACAATACCTTTTTTTAAGCAAACAATGAATTTAATTGATCTTTCAGAAGTCGTAGGTATGAGCATACGCTCAAGTTTGCACCTTTCATAATTAAAAATTGCTGCAAAACGTTACTTCACAATTGTAAACAAAAAAGAATAATTTACGATGCTTAAAAACACAATTTTTTTTCTTCTAAGGCTTTAGAGGCCAAAAATCACTCTATAAAAAAATGGGGGATAAATTTTTGTGAAAGATGTATAATTTTAAGGAAAGTTACTTTCGAATATGATAATATTTTACAATTCACATTTCCTGCAAATCATAAACTTGTGTATTTAAAAAATATCACTTTGTAGTATTGTAACTTATGGGCAAAAAATGTTCCCATAGTTTTTTTTCAAAGTAATTGTACAAATATGTTTTAAGGGGTATAATCTCAGGGGTGAAGACTTTCAAATTTCTCTAAATCAGATAGGTTAGACTTTTTCATTTTAAATATAAAAAAACGTGTGTTCATTTAATAATAGATTTAATGCTTTCACGATGATTCGTTATAATAAATTTAAAATTTAAAGCTTTTTCGGGTTTCAATCGTGTGCGAAACTATGAATGTTGCCGACGTTTCGTGAACATTGCAGTTCACTTCTTAAGGGCTGACCTGACACTGAAATTTCAGGTTATCTTTTTCTCATATATGTATTCTCTACGATGCCTGTGATTGGCCAGAGGGCCCCATGGTGGGGACTGGTCGAACTTGATTCGCCAATCAAGCCTTTTTTAAAAAACCCGGGAGGATGGAAAGGCAAATCGGATTAGTATTATATTCATTGTCCCTATTGATATTATTAGGGTGTTTTCAGATTTTGATTGCTTCTCTATGTTTTCTTGGAAAAATATTGTATGTTTTTGCGATGACGTTTGTTTCGTCAAATAAAATGCTATATCCTGTTTGGATATGATGCTTAGCTAGTGCTGATTGCGTGAAATGTTTTAGCCTGAATTTACTCTCATGTTCCTTTACACATTGGCTCACCGCCCTCCCGGTTTCTCCAATATATACTTTGCCACAAGAACAAGGGATTTTATATACTCCCGGATCACTGAAAGGTGCCTTTTTATCTTCAGGGTTGTTTAGAAGTTGTCCTATTTTCGTAGGTGGTTTGAATATGGTTTGGATGTTGTGTTTGTTGAGAATTCTTCCTATTTGTTCTGTGATAGCTTGAATGTAGGGTAGGATGGTGGTCGGTTTTCTCTCTCTTTCTTTAGTGTGCTGTGTTCATTTGTTTTTCTTAGTGTATTTTCTTATTGCTTTATTAATTTCTTTGTTTGTGTAATCGTTTTGTATTAGGACTTGTTTAAAATTGTGTAGTTCCTTTTGTAAGTTATCTTGATCTGTTATGGAGAAAGCTCTGTATACAAGGGATTTCATGACCGATTGCTTTTAAGATAGGTGGTGGTGGGAGGAGGCATGTAGGTATTTGTATGGGTGGGTTTTCTGCAAACTTCATGTCCTAATGTGTTATCAGATCTTTTGTAAACTAGTACGTCCAAGAAAGGTAATTTTCCATTTTGTTCAATTTCCATGGTGAACTGGATGTTAGGGTGTAATTGATTGACGAAATCGAAAAACTTGTTTAGTTGATCTAGTCTATGTCTCCAGATGACAAAAGTGTCGTCATTGTGACGGCACCAAAATTCCGGTTTAAGTTAGGATTTCTTAAAGATTTCAGTTTCTAGATATTCCATAAAGATGTTGGCTATTGCAGGTGAGATTGGAGATCCCATTGCTGCTCCTGAGGTTTGTTCGTAGAATTGGTTATTAAAAGAAAAGTGGATATTAGTGAGACAGTGTTCTATCAAAGGTGTGACATTGGAGGGGAAGTTTGCAAAGGATTTAGTAATATCGATTGCATCAGAGATTAGTACTTTCGTAAAGAGAGACAGTACGTCGAAACTCACTAGGATATCTTAGGGTTGAATGTGAATCTTTTGAATATTTCTGATGAAGTAAACAGAGTTTTGGACGTGTCTGATAGAGTTTCCCGTGAAAGGATTCAGTTTTTTGGCGAGAAAGTGTGCTAGGCTATAAGTTGGTGAGTTTATTGCGCTGATGATAGGTCTGGAAGGGATGTTGTTTTTGTTGATTTTTGGGGGTCCGTAAAGTTTTGGAGAGATGGCATCAGTAGGTTTTAATTTAGATATTGTTAGGCTGTCAAGTGTTGAGTCTTTTGGAAGGTTTTTTTTTGCTGACTATTGTTTCTGTGGGGTCTTTTTTAAGTTTTTTATATGTATCGTCAGTAAGAAGGTCCATGATTTTGTTGTTATAGTATTCTTTATTCATTATTACTGTTGGGTTGCCTTTGTCTGCGGCTAACATTATGATGTCTTTACTCTGATTAAGTTCTTTAATTGCTGGTTTGTCTTGTTTTGTTAAGTTTAAAGTATTATTATTATCAATATAAGTATACATTTATTTGCTAAAAGTAAATATTTGAAGGGGAGGCCCAAGTAAAAAAAATATTTAGGGTTTTCATTGTCACCCTAATGGAGACCCTAATACTTTATTTTTCAGTGATTTTGTCTGGCGTTAATGTTAATTACAAAACGTCAAAAAATAGCTTGACTAAACATGTTTGGGTATACATGAAAGAAGTACTTTAAATGGTATATTTTTTCTCCTGGCAACACTTACTACATAAATAGTTTCAATCTGGTTTCCACCGTTCTTTCGGAATACGTCAATTTCCTTAATATAGGGGTGCGCCAAGTTAGGGTTTGTGCAAAATTAGGTGCTACTTCCCTATTGAAGACTTGATGATAAAAGAGATAGAAGAGATAAAAGAAACAAAAGAGATAGAAGAGATAAAAGAGATAGAAGAGATAAAAACCTGATAAAAGTACCTGATTCAGTTTTTTCTTTTCAGTACCTAACTTTAAGTAACTAGGCATTCTATAAAATGTTTGACTTCATACCTTCTCCTGCAACATAGCAGAGGACACAGGTGTTCAAGTCGTGTCTACCAAGAAACCATAGCCGGGCGGTGTGTTCAAGTATAATCGAGTAGGCCACTCTGTAACTACTTGGTAACTTTTAGTGTGGCGCGTAACATACGAGCCTGAACCACGTGCTGAACGTGATTCTTGGAGAAACATAAAAACGAAGCCATATAGGGAAATATGAAAGAAAACCAGAGGGAGAGGAGAGAGCGAAATCAAGGCAGCTAGAGAGAGAAAGACATAGCGTCGCGACGCATAACGTCGCACCAAGCGAGCAACACACCACACCCTGGGAAGCTCTCTGGATCGATAGGCAACCCTCTTCAATGCTCGAAAAGCGAGTGAGAGAGACAGATAATTCGAGTAGCAGATAGGGGAAGGGGTGTGGAGGGATGATATATATAAGGGGGGAGGGATGGGGGAGACAAATTGCCCGAGATCTCATCGTGCTGCTGATGCTACTACTACTGTTACTTATTCACTGTACCTGTACATAACATCCAATATATGTGTAGATTTGTCAGATTTGGTTAAAAAGATTGTTTAAATAAAAGCAATCGAAATTGATCAAGAAAAAGAAGAAGCAAATTTTGGTAATGGAACGTGACCAGGATGTTCCTCGCCAACTTTTCTGCTCACTCAACATACCAAGATCCGAGATGTTAAATATCATAGATGTTAAATATCCTAGATGTTAAATGTCCGAGATGTTAAAGCAAATTTTATGCGCATCTAATTAGGAGCCTTAAATAAATTACGTAGAGTCTTTTTTTTTAACAAAAGTTAAACAATATTGATTGCAAATAACAGTCGGTCAACTAAATGTAAACAAAAATGGTGTTACTTTATTGATAATTGTAACAGTATTACTTGTAATTTAAATAATAATATTAGTAGTCCGTAGTAATATAACACGGACAAAATTTGATTCTCTTACAGTTTTTTCTTTTTAATTTTTTGATGGAAAATTTAAAAATTCCATTTTCGGTTGGAAACTTACCTTTTTCAGTTAAAAATGCAACTATTTGGCTTGAAAAAATATATTTTGTTGTATATTCATCTTTTTTTTGGTAGACAATTAATTTTGTTGGTTAATGCAACTGTTTGGTCGAAAATTCAAGTATTTTATTGAAAATTGGTTTGTTTGTTTTTTGCAAAATTTAAATATTTAGTTGAAAAAAATTATGAAGAACCTTTTAAGGAATAGAATGAGCTCTTGCAAATTAAAATTTAATGAAAATTACGACTCTTGCATAAAGCGGGAGGGAAAACACAATTCTGAAAATAAATACTTTTAAATAAACAATAATGACACTCGATTATTTTTTCATTATTGACGCTTGGGCTTCTGTTCTGAAACTTGTTGCTAAAATCAGTGGGCCTTTTTTTAATCAATTTTATACTTCAAGTTAAGGATAAGGTAATTTTGAACTTGACTTCACACCTAGAACATCCTTGACTATTCCAATTTTGGTTAAAAATTGATTCAATTAGTATTTGTATTTTCAACCAAATAATTGAAGTTTCACCTTATAAAGTGGCGTGTGAGGACCCGAAAAAAGTGTAATTAATTTGGATTCTATCAATTACCGTTGAATTTTCAGTTAAAAAAAAAAAACTAATGTTTATAAAAAAAACGAATTTCCAACTAGTTGAGTTCAAGTAAAATAGAAGAATTTCCAACAAAATAGTAGAATCCCCAAACAAAATGTTGAATTTTCCCCCCCCCCCCCCGCTCAACAAAAAAAATCTTGTACCAACTGTAATTTCTATCGTGACCCCCTCCCCCCCTCAAATTGTTAACGTAGTTTATGGAAAGTCCCTCATGTGGATGCTGCCTTACTAATTTAATGTATTTTTAGCAAAATTTTTGAAGCTCGTCGTTGTCGAATTTTATTTACATTTTTTATTGCAAATTGCCTTCATGAATATTTCAGAAAATTGATTGGAATCCATTGTTATTAATTTCAATGTACGATGCGAGGTGTGAAAACTCGACGCAATAATTGCAAGATTGTTTGTCTTTGTAATTGGATGCCTATATGTTTGATTCTATGAAGCTGTATGCAAAATAATGTTAGATATATCGGGAGCTCCAAGTTACATATCGGAGGTAGTTTCCTCGTTAGAGGAATCGATTATGTCGGACCTTTGAAGTAAGTCTTGAATGAGGATCGATAAACTAACCAAGATAACAAGTGTAATCTTGATTAGGACGCTTCCTTCACCTCTAGGGATAGTTGTGAATCCCGTGCAGAAATTTCAGAGTGGCCCTGGTCGGGGCCAGATCTGGCAAAATCTGGCCCCAATTGGGTATCTCAGTTAGGGCCAGACTCGAAATGAAACGCCTAATCCAATCAGGGCCTGACTGGGGTATCCATAACTAATGGGTTAAATGGGGGTATCCCCTTCTAATTTTTATTTATAAAGATATTTTTCAATATAATTTATTTAATAAAAAAGTGAACAAATAATCAAGAATATTAAACACTATATAAATATTTTGAAAGATACTCTGAATCTTGTGGTTAGATTCATGTATTTTTTTGAAGTCATCTTTTTTGATAGAACGTTAATCTTCTTGGTCGAAAATTGATCCTTTTTGATTGAAAATTCAACAATGTTGTTGAAAATTGCTATTTTTGCTCAAAGTAATTTTTTATCTGAAAGTTGAACAATTCCATTTTCAGTTGAAACTTTATCATGTATATTTTATGAGATAAAAATTCGACTATTTGGTAGGAAATTTAAGAATTTTGTTGAAAAGTTGTCTTTTTGGGTAGAAAATTAATCTTGTTTGTTGAAAATTCAACTTATTGGTTGATAATTCAACTAGCTTGTTAAAAATTTATCTTTTTTATTGAAAAAGGTCTGTTTTGTCACTGTTTTAAGGTTAAAAACTTTATTCTTTTATTGAACATTGAGCTTTCAGGGTAGAAAAGTTCGCTCTTTTGGTTGTAAATGAACTTTTTTGATAAAAAATCAACTGCTTTCTAGAAAATTTGTTTTTCTTCTTGAAAATTCTAATATTTGATTGAACTTTAATCTTTTTTGTTTGAAAATTCGAACATTTGATTGGAAAGTTTTTTGGCACGTGGAGCAAAGTATAAAAAAGTGAGGTTATAATGCCAAATTGTTACACCATTAAGTCTAGACGTACCTTTATAGCATACTAAAAATATGAGTGGGATCTTTTTGTACAATTGGTCCCAATTCTATATCTATTTAACATTTTCACCCAAACACGAACAATAAATGATCTTCGAAATTTCGACGCTTTCTCGAAGCTCACTGTCAGAAACCTTAGCGAGCTGGATAATTCTAGTGGATAATTCTAGTTTGGTATGAACACCTCACCCCGGTCTAAAAACTTTGCGTAAATGATTAACGAGGTGAATTGAGAATTATTTAGAGCGATTTATCCACATGACTTTACCGGTTTATCTGTTTACTGTTTGTCACTTTTACAAAGTTGTCTTCCTTCCGTCCGTTCGTTGCCGAATAATCGAACGGAAGACTAATCGAATACATTCGAGAGTAGCGCGGGAAATTCAAATCTAAATCAGTACAAACTGTAAACAGATTAAAAAAATTCCTACAATAATTAATACTAACCAGATAATTGTATATTTATTAACTAATTTAATGCGTCCGTATGAGTACCATGAAAAGGTATAATTAACTTGGATTTGATCGACAAACGCTTTGGTTTCGAGCTTTAACAAAATAGGGTTGAAAAAATTCTCATATGAGGACCTTGAAAATTAACTTGGATTAAATCGATAAACGCTTCGGTTTCGAGTGTTCACAAAATATGTTTGATAAAATTCTTGTTTTTGCAATTATGATATTTTTGTTGATATCGATTTTTTTAAACATTTATAGAGGCCTTTGACGTCTCAAACAAATTTTACAGATATTTATTTGCGGGTCCATCAGAGATTACTAATGTTAAGTAGACCCCTGTTTTCAACAAGTAATTTGAAAATCTACAGAAATGTGGAAAGGCTAGGAAATCATAAGTGTAAATAGATTGAATTTCTTTTTAAACTGAGATTCTGACTTTTTTAAATTATTCTCTTTCAACTCACTTTAAATATAATTTTTAACTTACCAATTTTTTCCTACAGTATTTTTCATACTAAATCACCCTCAAATGATGAAAATAAAATTTAATGTCAGTTGAGAAAGAATAATTCATTAAATGAAGCACTCAGTTTTAACCAAATTCACTATATTTACACTTATGGTTTCATAGAATAATTAAATTTTTTTCTAGTCTTTTTTGACAAGTAGAAACGTTCCAGATACCTGAAAAAATTCTTTCTACATTTCTGTAGATTTTGCAATAATTTTTTGTTTAAATAGGTGTCTACTTAACATTAATAATTTCTGATGAAGCTGTACATAAAAATCTGTAAAATGTTTTGCAGACATTTAAGGCATCCAGAAATGTTGAAAAAGTTTGATATCCACGAAAATATAAAAAAATTACCAAATGGTTCAATATCCGATTTCCAAAAAATTGTGTCCATCAACCTTATTAGGAATTAGGGGCCGTTCATAAACTGCGTTACCAATTACGTTTCCTGATGATAAATTTAAAAGAATTCTTCTCTTTTTCTGTGTTTTTGAGAAACATACTCTTTCTCTCTTTTTTTTCGTTTTTTCGCTTAAATGCGAAATAAATTAGTAGAAATCAACAAGAAAAATCAACTGCTTTTTTTTTGAAAAGTCTACTCTTATATTTTTGGTTGGAAATTCATCTCGTTTGGTTAAAAATACTAGTATTTGGTGGAAAATTTTATTAATTTGTTAAAAATGCAACTATTTTGTTAAAAAGTCATTTTTTTGGTCAGCAATTCAGCTACTTGGTTGAAAATTGAACTATTTTGTTGAAAATTCATTTTTTGATTGTAAATTTATCTCATTTGTTAAAAATTTAACTATTCCATTTTGAGAAAATTTTCTTTTCAGTTGAACTCTTTGGTTGAAAATTTGATGTTTTAAAGATTCATTATTTTAGTTGAGGTTTCATCTCTTTTGTTAAAATTTTTTTAGGGGAAGGGGGGGTTGAGAATTCCTTTATTGAACTAATATTGTAAATATTTCACTGTTGATTGAAAATTTGTATTTTTATTAAAAATTGATATTTTTTAGTTGAAAATGCATGTATTTTGTTTAAAATTCTACTTTTTGGTCGAAAATTAATCTTTCCGTTTGAAAATTCATCCTTTTTCATTAAAAATGGAACTCTTTGCGTCTAAATTAATCCGGGTTGGTTGAAGATTCAAAAATTTGGTAAAAAATTAAACTATTCAGTTAAAAATTGAACCATTTGATAGGTAATTCATCCTTTTGGTTTCGAAATTGAGCAATTTTTTTGAAAATTAATGTATTTAGTTCATAATTTTCGTTTTTTGGTAGAAAATTACTCATCTTGCTGGAAAAGCTATCTTTTTTGTTAAAAATTTAAATAATTGTTTCAAAATTCATCTACTTCAGTTGAAAATTCAACGACTTGGTTGAAAGTTGAACTAGTTTGTTAAAAATTAATATTTTTTTCAAATTCGCCTCCTTGGTTAAAAATTCAAATATTTATTTCAAAAAAATTAATTTTCTAAGTTCAAAAATCATCTTTTGGGTTCAACTCTTGTTGAAAATTAATTTTTTTCAGATTCACCGTTTTAGCTGAAAATTCATATTTTGTTGAAAATGTAACTATTTTTTTGAAAATTCGTTTATTTTTGCTGATAATTAGTTTTTTTCAACGAATAACGTAACATATCGGAAATTCAACTGTTTTGTAGATAATGTGTCTATTTGGCTTCAAAATTCAAGAATTGAGTTAAAAATTCCTGAATGTTGTTAACACTTTTTTTTTAGTTAAAAATTAATTTTTTCATCTGAAAATTCAACTGTTTTGTAGACAATACATGTATTTTATTTAAAATTCGTCGTTTTTGGTTGAATTGAACTTTTTGAAAATTCATTTTTTTGTTGTTAAAAACTTACCTTTCTTGATTGAAAATTAACTTTCCTAATGAAAATTCATCTCTTTAGGTTTTGAAGTCAACTATTTTCTGAAACATTTGTCTTTTTAGCTTGAAAACTTAACTTTTCGTTGAAAATTTGCCTTTTGTGTGAGAAATTATTTTTCTTTGTTCGAAATTCGCTATGTTGTTGAGGATTTCACTATTTTGTTAAAAGCTCGTCTTTTTTGCTAAATTCATCTAGTTAAGAATTCTTTTCTTTTTGGTTAAAAATGTAGATATTTTGCTGCAAATTCGTCTTTTGGTACAAAAAATTTATCTTCGTAGGTTAAAAATTCAACTATTTGGTGAGAAATTATTTTGTTAAAAATTTAGTTGAGTTTTAAGCAACATTTAGCATGTAATTTCATCCTATTTATTAGGGGCACTTCCATAAAATACGTAACAACTTTTTTTTTTGGGGGGGGGGGTAAATTGGTACTATTACTCAATATTTTTCACAGATCAACCAAATAGGAAATCCATAATAATTAATAATATATTAATATAAAATTATAAATAATAAATAAAAATAAATAAATATAAATTAATAATAATCCATTCATAATTATAGTATGTAATTACAATATATTTTCCGTCTTGCAGAATAATTTTTGTAAGAATTTTCATTTTTGTGGGGAAAGCGGCCGATTGTATTTAATTATAAAAAATAGTTTTGCTTGATAATACCTACTTCATTCACGAGTTCAAAAATATCTTTGAAAACTTTAATTGCTTTCAAATTATTAGAAAAATTATAAATATTTACCTAATGGGTAAAATTTTCTTTTAAGCTTTTTTTTTTACCTTTTTTGACGAATGTTCCACTAAGCCCCACATTTTGGGGCGAAGTCGCTCACACTTCAAGAAGTTTCTCATAAATTGAATGTATGTTTGTGCTTTATAGTACAAAAGAGAATAAGATCAAAATTATATATTGATACCAAATTTAAATTCCTTCTTGCAGTTTATTGTAAAAACCAGAAGAAAAAGAGCCACTTAGCCCCATTTTAGGGTAATTAAATTATTTTCTCACTTTTCTTTCGATGCTTTCTCGACACTTTCTCGACATACTTCTCTTCTTTTTTTTTAAATTTAATTACAAATTTACTTATCCTATTTAGATATTAAATAATAATCTATGAATGTAAAAATCTATAAAAATAGATATTTATTTCAAATAGATATAAAAAAAGCGATTATTTTATTTATTTCTCTAAAGTTTCTAATTCAAAGAGTGGACGTGAAAGTTTCTACGAAGAAGTAATGAGGAACTTTTTGCTTGAATACGATGCAACAAAATTAATTTTAAGCTCGAGTTATAAGCAGGAGAGAAAATTATTATAGCAAAGGAAGGTAAAACTGACTTTGAGAAATTCAACGGTGGTAAGTTAATCTACTTTCAGGTCTCGCACTACATTATGACTTTATAAAAGTAGCGAAAACTAGCCGAGACTTTTAAACAAGTACCAAACTGTGGAATTTTTATTTAATTAATATTTTTTAATAAAAATAAAGCCAAGGCCCCTGATGGAAAAATTTGTACAAAAAAGTGCAGAAAACTAAAACTATTTTTACAGGAATCTACAAATAAATACAATAAATTACAACCAAAATTACAGGAAAGTATAAATTTTTCAAAAAAAAAAAAGCTTCCATGTTTGAGCTTGAAAGAAATAGTAGAATTTTAAAGGACAATAGTGAATAATCGTTATTAAAAAAAAACCTTACGTTTGAAATTTTTTTCTTTAAATATATAGGAATCGATTGGACACCATATACGCAATTTAAAACATTATCATTTTAGATGCTATGAATTGAAGAATGAAACCAAAAATTTATAAATTTTCAAAATTATATCATTTTAAGCAATTTTAAGCTAGAAACATTAATTTATATATCAAAATTTCTTTCGAAATCTTTTCGAATATTTTCTTCAAAATTTGTTTGGAAATATCATTTGAAAATTTTCCAGGAATCTAATGATAATTTTATTATCTTGGAACTCGAATTTTTTTTACAAATTATTGAAAATCCTGCGAAAGTAAAAAATCACCTCAAAATCATCTAGATCCTTTTTTGAAAATTTGGGAAATCTTATTAAATATGCTTTCAAAATTATTTTTTCACAAAAAATTATAATTAGTTTTTCTAGAAATTTGGATACAAATTTTGTATTCATTAAAAACCTTTCAAAATGCTCTAAAAGCTTATAAATTTTTTGATCTACATCTTCAAAAATCTACCTTGTGTTTAAAATTTTTTGAAATCTTTTCACGTTTTAAATTATTTTGGAATAGTTTTAAAAACTTCTAAAAATATTCAACACTTACTCGATTATTTTCCAAAATAATAATTGTTCAATTGTCATTTATTATTCAAAATTTAAAAAAAAATCTTTCTGAATATTTTCCTAAAATTAATTTTTCAACATGAAAGATCCTTTTACAATTTCCCAGCAAACTTAAGAAATTTTTTTCATTTTTTTAAAATCTTTAAAAAATCTAAATTTATTTTTCTAGTTTTTGGAATGTTCACCATTTTAAATTAGGTTTGGATCTTCTCAAAACTTGTAAATATCTCTTAAACTGAGTTAAATTTTTTCCAGATTGATAAGTGTTGAATTGTTATTTATGCATCAAAATTCAATAATTTCACTTACATATTAAAAATCTGTTAAATAAAATAAATTCAAGGCTTTCTATTTCAAATAATTCAATCTAAAATTTCTTAGTTTTCAATATTTAATTTAAAATTGCTCATTTTTAATGAAAAGTAAAATATTGTTAAATATTCAAAAAAATGTCTTTCTTAATTAAAAAAATTTCAAATTAAATGGGTTAAAAATGGAGTATTTTAGATTGAAACAATATTTGAATAGGATTTGGAATTGAATAAGAGCGCTTAATTTTTCAATTTATTTTTAAATTAAGAATAGTTTATAAAGTTTTAATCGAACGTTTACATTTGTTTAACTACTGATGCCTTCAAATTGAAAAATTTCTATTTTTAATGTTAAATTCTGTAACTTGCTTTATTTTTAACAGATTTAGAATCATCCTGTAAATTCAATTATTGTTCAATTTTCAATAATTTAACTACAGTTTAATGTGATTTATTATAATACCAAAAGTTCTCGATAAAAGTGTAATATTCTTTTTAAATTGTATTTTTTGTAGAAACTTATATATTACATATCCTACAAAAATCGACAGTATTTATTCTTATTATTATATATTTTTATTTTATTTACTTATTTATTTATTACTATTTAACTTTTATTTGAAAATTGATATTTTTTATTGAAAGTTCAACTATTCGATTGAGAATTCATGAATTTTGTGGAAAATCTGCTTTTGTTGTTCACAATTATTTTTATTTAACTAAAAATTTAACTTTTTCATTTTTGATTAAAAATTGATCTGTTTTTGTGAAAATTTAACTATTTGGTTGAACATTCATGTATTCTGCTGAAAATCCATTTTTTTGTTAACAAATAATTTTTTTTGAACTGAAATTTTATCTATTCCATTTTTGGTTAAAAATTGATCTTGTTTAGTCGAAAATTCAACTATTTGGTTCAAAATTCTTGCATTTTTTGAGAAATTATTCTTTTTTGGTACAAAATTATTCTTCTTGGTTGGAATTAGGAGTTTTTTATTCAAAAATTCAACCACTTGTTTAAAAGTTGAACTACATTGTTAAAAATTAATTTTCCGTTGTGGATTATTTATCATTTTAGTTGGCAATTTATCTCTTCAGTTGAAAATTATACTCTTCTGATTAACCTCCGTTTTCCTTTTTGTTGAATTGTTTTTTTAACTGAAAATTTAACTATTCCATATAGGTTTTAAAATTGATATTTTTTAGAAGAAAATTGAACTGTTTGGTTGAAAATTGATGTATTTTGTTGAAAATTCATCTTTTTTGATAGCAAATTATTCTCATCGGTGAAAAATAAAACTTTTTTGGTCAAATATTCAACTACTTGTTTAAAAGATGAACTGCTTTGTTAACTTTTTTTTTTTTTTTGAATATTCCTAATTTTATTTCGAACCTAATCTCTTTATTTGAAAATTGAACTATTCTGTTAAAAATTGGTTTTTCTTTTGGTTGCAAATTATTTTTTTAAACTGAAAATTTATTTATTTTTAAAAATTGATCCCTTTTAGTTGAAAATTCGAATATCTGGTAGAAAATGCAGGCACTTTTGGTAGAAAATGTAAGTGTTGAATATTTAAATATACTAAGCTTTTCAAATTGAAATTTAATTTATTTTACAACATGAAAATGGATCATTTTCAAATTAAGTGCTTTTAGCATTACAAAAATTTAATCGAATTCTATTTGCTGAAAAGTTGTACAATATCGAAGTCTTCAATATCGCCAATATCAATATCAATATAGCCTTCAATATTAATAATTCACATCTTTCAAAACGTAAAAATGCAAAAACTAATTATTTAAAATTTTGTAATGTTCCAAAGTGAAAATGTCAAACTCATTGTCTCGCAAATTATTTTTGAGTCTATTTTTTAACTTTAGAATGAATGAGCGTATAATATTGCTAGTGGCCTTCCCTTTAGGCATAAATTTCCCAATATCTAAAAAAAATTTCCCTCAATTGGCTAAAAATTCCCCAGAGTTGGACTTTATCAAAACAGAAATAATTCTCTCCCAAAGTTGATAGAAGTTAAAAACCAGGTTCAGTAAGAAAAATAGAAAACAATATAAAAAGAAAATAAAACTTAAGGGAAGACGTAAAACAATTGCTCAACTCTTGTCCGTTAAGAAACTGCACGTGTTCTCGTATTGGCTCTTTGGGGCCAGGCATTACGAGGAATAAGTCCCGAGGGAAAAATCTCTGAGCTTTCAGACACGCTTCTTGCATCAGTCGTTTATCCTCTTTTCCTTTTTCATGGGAAGCTTCAGCAGAAAAATCAAGATACACCCTTTATTTTATAGCGAACAAGTTTAAAATAAAAGACTTGTTGAAAAATAATCGTAAAATTAGAGTAAAAAACTTTCAATTAATAAGACATTTTTTTCTGCTTTCAGATCCCTACAACTAAGCGTAGAATTAAGGGGATTCGAATGTCTCGGGTTTTCGCCACATACATAATAAGTCTACAAGGATGCATTGTTTGATTTAATATTTAAACCACATAATCTGGAGGCAATTTTACTAGCGGGAGCAGAACGATTTTTTCGAAAAATGCTCTTGTTGTTGTTTTTTTTGTGATTGAAAATTGAGCGCCTGTGAAATGCGACGCGCCAGCTAATACTGTATGCCGGGCTGCAGTCACCCGATCTAGTTTCAAGTCGAATGAAATCTGCAGGTACAGCATTTTCGTCGCTTATAGTAATATATAATGTATTAATATAAAATAATACAATAATAAAAATGACTAATGATAACATACAATGATAATTTTTCTAAAATATTTATAATATCCTCCTTTTTGCCAGTAAGAAATTTATTTTTTCCTTACCATCAAACCAACTTAAAAATTATCATTATATGTAATTGCAGATTTTATTCGACTTAAAACTAGACCAGGTGACTGCAGCCTGGCATACAGTTCTCGCTGGCGCGTTGCATTTAACAGGCGCAAAAGAACGCTCAACTTTCAATGACAAAAAAAAACATTTTTCGAAAAAATCGCTTTGCTCTCACGATTAAAATTGCCTTCAGATGATTTCTTTTGAATATTACATTAAACAATGTATCCTCGTAGGCGTATCATGTATGTGGCAAAAATACGGGTGGTTTTAATCCCCTTAAGGTACTCGGTCAACAAGCCACTTGGATTCGGCAAAAAGGGGACGAAGTTTTAGGGTAAGTTTAATCCCTTCGCAAATCCTTTCCCTGATTTAATTGCTTTATTCCAACACAATACACTTGTAGGGTAGTCTTACCGAATTATTTCGTGCTTTATTCGACCCCTCAATACGATTCCTCTGCTATATCTTTTACCTCTTCTCTTTTATTAATAAAAAAACTCAAGCTGTTTTAATGAGAAAAAGAACAATTTTTTTGTGAACTTTACTTTATTATTAAGGAATCGTTCAAAAAAGACCACGCTATTTTTAAAACTTGCCCCCCCCCCCCCACCCCTTCTCTGTCATAGATCAGCAAACAATTCTTGAACCCCCCAGGTTACATCACAAATACCAACACAATACCCTGCCCCTTTTGAGTAAATTTTTTTTTCTTTGATTTGATTTGATAAACGCCTAAATCAAAACACAAAAAATAATATTTTAATGGACTTCACAGCCTAAAATTCTAGCTCTCAAAACAAATGGGGTGATTTTTCATGAAAATAGGGGAATAATAGGGGTATAAATTGTTTTAAATAAACTCATGTATAGGCACCATATTTAATCAGATATTAAACGCTTAAGATTTTAAGTCAAAATATATATTGCATTTTAAACAAAATATTTGAATTTTTAAACAGAAACAATTCAATTCAATTAAAAACAATTGGATTTTTTACTAAATTGTTCAATATACAAGCCAAAAAGAAAATTTTTCTACAAAACAGTTAAATTTCAGAATAAAAGAGAGAATATTTGAACAAAATTGTGGAATTTTCAACAAGAATATTAATTATTATTCAAACAGTTTTAATTTTCAAAAAGTGTTGATATTTCAACCAAAAAAAGTTTTAATTTTGAATCAAAAACTGTCAAAACTAACCAAACAGATGAATTCTCAATAAAATTATTGAATCCTCAACCAACAATTAATAATTTTTAACTAAAGAGTTGCATTCTTATTTTGCAAAAATTTCTTCTCAAAGAAATGAATTTTCAAACAAAAAACAATCCAATTAAACTACAAAATGTTGCATTTTTAACTAAATTGTTGAATTTTTAAGTTAAAAAGATGATTTTCCAACAAAACAGTTGAATTTTCGAATCAAAAAGATGACTTTTGACCAAATAGATGAATTTCCTATAAAATAATTAAACTTTCAATAAAATAGTTTAATTTTTTACATTCCAAAATGAACTTTCAACAAAAAAGCTGATTTTTCAACAACAAAATTAATTATCATCCAAACAGTTGCGTATACAACCAAATAGTTAAACTTTAAAACAAAAAGTATAAATATTTAGCAAAATAGTTCAATTTAAAACAAAATATTAAAATTTTGAACAAAATAGTTAAATTTTTAACAAAATATTTGAATTTTCCACAAAATAGTTAAATTTTTAACGAAAATTTAGGAAAAATGAATTTAGAAACAAGACTTGATATTTCAACCAAAAAAATTTGTTATTTAAAATCAAAAACATTTTAATTCAACCAAAAATGACGAATTTTTAACAAAATTGTTCGATTCGTAACCAAAAATGAATATTTTTTGAACAAACAGTGGCATTCTTGTTTTTAAACAAAATTTTACTAAAAAAAATGAATTTTCAAACTGAAGAAAGCTTAATTCAACCACAAACAGTTGCATTTCCAACCAAATAGTTGAATTTTCTATGAAAATAATAGAATTTTTAATACCAAAAGACGAAATTTCAACAAAAAAGTTGATTTTTGATGCCATATAGTTGAATTTTGAACTAAAAACGATCAGTTTTGCACCTAAAGTGGAATAGTTTAATTTTCAGTTAAGAAATTCATTTTCATCCAAAAAATAGACGAATTTTAAACAAAATAGTTAAATTATCAACCAGAGAGGTTGATCTTCAACTTATTGAATAATTTTTTAACAAAGTCGTTTATTTTTCATCCAAGAAGTTCATTTTTTAATTAAGAACATTATTTTTCTACCAATAAAGACGAATTTAAAAGAAAATACGTAAATTTTTAACTAAAAATGATCAATTTTGAATCAATAGTGAAATACTAAAATTTTCAGTTGAAAAAATTACTTTTCAAACAAAAAATATACGAATTTTCAACAAAATAGTTAAATTTTTAATCACAATGATGAATTTTCTACTAACAAAATGTATTTTTAACAAAGTAGTTGAACTTCCAACCAAGAAATTACATTTTCAATCTAGAAGGTTAATTCTCAACTAAAAAGATCAAGTTTAGGCCAAAAACGGATTAATTAAATTTTTAGTTCTTAAAATTAGTTTTGAACTAAAAGTAACGATGTTTTAACAAAATAGTTGAATCTTCAAACAAAATGTAGAATTTTTAACTGAAGGAGATGAATTCTGAATGAATTATATAATAACAGAGTTTTCAATTAAGAAGAATTAACTTTTAGCGAAAAAATAGTGAGATTTTCTTATAAGGTTCGATTAATTCAGTTCAAATTCAAGCGAAACGAGAAAAAGGGAAAGTTTCTTTAAAGTAAGTCAAGAAAGAGAAATTCTTCACAAAAGAGGTAAATAGAGAAATAAGGGAAAAAGAGGGAAGTCCGTATTTAGATGCTTTACTTGTAAAGTAAAATCACATATTTTCATTTTTTCAAGCATTTCAAAAAATTTTATCTAACTTTTATATTTTTAATATTTAATGTAGTTTCTGAAAGGCCCCTAATTCCTTTTTTTGGAATGACCCTCTGACTTGGACTTTTGTTATTCAATTAACGTTTCTTTCGAGGATGTTGCCGAAAAACCTAATAAAGCAAAGGGCAATCAGAGACTCGTCAAGGATTCGCCAGCTTTGCAGATTGGTCATTTGAGGGATTGTGATTTAGAGGCCAATTTGGGAAAATTTTTATAGAAGGCGGAAGTGATCAGTGACACTCCACCCTCCAGGATATTAGGTTCGATTGGCGTGACAAAATGGTACAAGGGACAGAGAGGGATCGAAAATTTAGGGGTAAAAGTGGAAAGAGTGACGCTGGTGAGGTGAAACTCAAGGGGGGAGTTTGAATTCTGCGTGATGGATTGCCCAGCAAACGAGAGCTAACCGTATGAAATTGATCAGTGAGGCAATCATTCGATTCTTGTTTTCCTCTTTATTCCCTCCCCTTCACTTTTTTTCACCTTTCACTGTTTTTTGTCCTTTCACTTTGCTTCCACTCCATAAAAATTCTTCGCTTCGACTTTCACCCTCCAAGCCATTATTTACCTTCCAGAGAGCCCTCTTATTTTATAATTTTCTTGAGACTGGAATATTCCTCAATTTAAAACATAACATTTTATTCAGATCGCGCTGCACGCTGATTTCGATCATTTTAACTTAATTGATGAACAAAAAGATATCGGAAAGCTCCAAAATAGTTGTTGATAAGATCAAGAATTTCACTCATCAAGGAGAACAATGCAAACAAATTTTTCTGGTCATACGTTCAATAATTAGGATTTATTATATATAATTTTTATAAATCCAACGTTTCGACCCTCCTTTGGGTCTTTATCAAGGTACATTTAAAATCGCAAAACAAATCTGAAAAGAAATTTCAGTGTACATGAAAATAACAGTTTGATAACAATTTGCTCTCACCTTGCCCGCATGGTGTTGGCACGCGTGTCGACCGATCGGCACGATATGAGGGCAAGAGTGCAGACATATGTGTCCTAATATGCGTCGCATATGCGCCGCACGCGTGTCGGCACGTGTGTGCCAGCGTCGTGCCAGCATGCACGTGTTTTGAGTTATAATGATTAAAAACAAGATGTTAAAAATAATATAAGTAACAGGAAATATATATTTATCTGAAAATATTTTTTCATTTCGAACAATTTAAATTATTCAACACAGAACGTTTATTCGTCACTTTTGTTAAAAAAAAGGGATGTTAAAGAAAACTATACTTTTGAATCATCCAGTTAATTACTTTCAATTGTTTTTCAAGTTGCATATTTTTAATCGTTCTACTACTGAGATTTAAGAACTTAAATCTCAGAAGTAGAACGATTAAAAATGTGCACTTGAAAAACTTGATTTCAATCATTTCAAATCTGAATATAGTAAATATAGTAAAAAATAGTGAACCATTTTCCGAACCAAAACACAAGATAAAATGTTTATTTAATTTGAACAAAAATAATTATTCACTTTTACTTCGACTTTTTGTCTGTAAAATAAACTTGGAAAATAACAAAAATTTAGAGCATGAAGCGAGTTTTATCAGAGTTTTATTTTTACACAACTGCTATATTATGTTTTTAGTAATGATGCGCTTTTTGTGCCACACTCTTCACATTTCTTCACATTTTGCCCTAAGTACCTGACGAGCATGATAGACGCACGCTGTGCTGCATATCATGCAGACCGTGTGCGCGCACTATGCGGGATTACTTATTACCCTCAGAACGTGCTGTCACTGTGCTTGCATTGTTGAAGACACATCTTGCTTGCACGCCATGCGCCCATGTGCGTCCGCATGCATTGTTATCTGGGTAGTGAGTCGTAAATATCTAATAAAAGTCAAAGTATTTTATAATGATTGTGTCGCATTAAAAATAATTAAAATAAATACCTGACCAACATTGTGCTCCTTAGATTCATAAATGTCAAAAATCATAAAAACATGACTTTTTTTGTCATTGTGAATAATAGTTGGTAAGGATGGACGACATTTTGAAATAATATATGTGTAAGGCTAGGTCTCCACAGTGGGGTGAAATCGAAAGACGAGATTCAAAATGACATTTCGAACGCAATTATGCACCGATTGAAGATTTTTTTTTTGTTCAAAAATTCAGGACTACATTTTTCAGAAAATGGTGAGAGTAGATTTTTTAGTTTTTTGTTTATTTAATTTTTATGTTAATGCAAACAGCGAAAAACATGTCGATCTTTTTAATTTTATTTTTTATCTTCTAGACAAATTTTTTCTCATACTTCTCGTCCCTTGAATTCAAATTGTATTAACTCGACATTAGGGGTTATTCCTCTTCAAAGTATATTTTTTCTCTGAAATCACTGGATTTCATCGTTAGAATGATACGTGCACATTACAATTTTTAAATAAATGTTATTTGTTTATGTTATAAACAAATTATATAAACAAATGCACATTTTGGGCGTTCTTAGGCGAAAAGAAACCGTTTTTTCTATTGATCTTGTTGCAATTATATTGCTAATGATGTTTTCTGAAGAACATTTGGCCACTTATAAATACTTGTTTGTTTTATAAACAAATTATATAAACAAATGCACATTTTGGGCGATTTTAAGGGAAAATAAACCGTTTTTCTCCTGATATTGCTAAAATTATATTGCCAATAATGTTTTGTGACCAATTTTTTGCCACCTATCAATATTTGTTTATTTTATAAACAAATTATGTAAACAAATGTACATTTTCGGCTTTTTTAAGCGAAAAGAAATCGTTTCTTCTTCTGACCTTGCTGAAATTATATTGCAAATTATGTTTTTTGGAAAAAATTTTGCTACCTATCAATATTTGTTTATGTTATATACAAATTATATAAACAAATGTACATTTTTGGCGTTTTTAAGCGTACAGAAATCGTTTTTTTTTAATGTTGCCACCGATCAATATTTATTTATTTTATAAACAAATTATATAAACAAATGCACATTTTGTGCGTTTTTAGGCGAGAGGAAATCGTTCTTTATTCTGACCTTGCTGAAATTACGTGTATATTGCCAATGCTGTTTTTGGAAAAAAATTTTGCCACACGTGAATAATTCTTTATTTCATTAACAAATTATATAAACAAACCCAGGCGGAAATATTATATATAGTTTATATATAGTGTGAAGTATTATATATAATATTCATTTGTTTTATATAAAAAATATATAAAACAAATGAATATTATATATAATACTTCACACTATATATAAACTATATATAATATTTCCGCCTGGGAATGTACATTTTCGGCGTTTTTAAGCGTATAGAAATCGTTTTTTTCTTCTGACCTTGCTGAAATTATATTGCAAATGATAATTTTTGGAAAAAATTTGGTCACCCTTCAATATTTGCCATGAAAAAAACATTGCTAACATAATTCCAACAAGACTACAAGAAAGAAAATTTTTCTTCTGCTTATAAATGCCTACAGTGTGTATTTTTTACGTAAATTATTTATAAATTTTACGAATTCCACCCTATCACAAAATTTTGTCAAAGAATATCATTCAGAATATGATTTTAACAAAACTAGATGAAGGAACGATTTTTTCTGCCTATGAACGCCTAGAATGTGCGTTTAGCATGTTTACCTAATTTGTTTTTCAAATAAACAAATAGTGAGGCATAACAAAATTGTATCTGGGAAATTCATTGTCAATATAGTTTACAAAATAATAAACGAAGAAACGATTTTTTCTGCCTATAAATATCTGCAATGTACATTTGTTTATATAATTTGTTTATAAAATAAATCATAAGATGAGAAGACAAAACTATATCTTTTCGCTTAAAAACGGCTTATATGTGAAGTAATTTATATGATTTGTTTATAAAATAAGCAAATATTGATGCATGACGAACTTTTTTCAGAAAACATCATTGGCAATATAATTTCAGCAAGGTCAGAAGAAAAAACGATTTCTTTTTGCTTAAAAGCGCCCAAAATGTGCATTTGTTTATATAATTTGTTTATAAACTAAACAAATATTGATGAGTAGCAAAATTTTTTTCGAAAAACATCATTGGCAATATAATTTCAGCAAGGTCAGAAAAAGAAACGATTTCTTTTCGCTTAAAAAAGCCGAAAATGTACATTTGTTTATAAAATAAACAAATATTGATAGGTGGCAAAGAATTGGTCAGAAAACATTATTGGCAATATAATTTTAGCAAGATTAGGAGAAAAAACGGTTTAATTTCGCCTAAAAACGCCCAAAATGTTCATTTGTTTGTATAATTTGTTTATAACATGAATAAATAACATTAATTCTCAAACTTTAATGGCCACGTATCATCCTAACGATAAAATCCAGTGATTTCAGAGCAAAAACATACTTTGAAGACGAATAACACCTAATGTCGAGTATTTGTTAATACAATTTGTTTATAACAATTAACTTTGCAAGTTAAAAATTTTTTTATCTTCCACATACCCCTGTGCATTAGATACAAGGGACGAGAAGTATGAGAAAAATTTTGTCTAGAAGATGAAAAATAAAATTAAAAAAATCGACATGTTTTTCACTGTTTGCATTAACATAAAAATTAAATAAACAAAAAAATGAAAAATTTACTTTCACCATTTCCTGACAAATTTAGTCCTGAATTAAAAAAAAAAAATTCAAATCGGTGCATAATTGCATTCTAAATGTCATTTTGAATCTCGTTTTCCGATTACACCCCACTGTGGGTCGTGACGTTGAATAAAATGGCTTACAACTGCTGTAATAAGAAGCGCGGTAAAGTTTGAAGTCAATTAAATCATTCTAAAAACTAATTCAGTATGTATTCTATGTATATGTATTCTTTTAGTTTGTAAATTTACACATACTTCTTTATGTTTATTGATAAAAATGGATTCAATGATTTTCTTTTTGTAAATTATGTTTTCTCTAGCTAAAATTTTAAAATCACTAAAACTAAAATCAAAACAATGATCATAAGTGCATGCTTGCTGAGCTAATCCTGTGCTATTGTTGGCCAAATTGCAATCTCTTTTATGCTCAGCTATTCGTCTTTTTAAGCGTCTACAAGTTTCACCAATAGATATCATATTGCAACATTTACACTTAATGAGGTAAATAATGTTAGATAGATTTTCCATTCTTTCTTCATCCTTCTTGTTGATGATCACATACAACAAAAAATCCGAAAAAGGTCACTAAATTAATAATAACCCATTAAGAAAACACAAAATTCCAGAATTCTGACATAACAAGAAAAATCTCCAGATTTCAGCAAGATAATAAAGATCTACTATTTTTAAAATCAGATAAGGGTAATGTGACTGTTGTTCTTAACAGGACCGACTATAACACTTATATTGAAACAATGCTTAAGAATAACATCTTATATGAGAAGATCAACACCAGTTTAGTACCCACAATTGAGAACAAATGTAATGATATTGTTAAAAGGTGGGAACTAAAATCTTATATTAGTGATCAAGAGTCTTATCGTCTGAAATCTAGAGGTTCAATTGTTGCTAAAGCTCACGCTCTTCGAAAGGTTCACAAACCTAATTTAAAATGGAGGTTAATAGTTTCGTCCATTGGTTGACCAACATTTAATATGGCTTCTTATTTAGCTAATATATTTAAACCAATCCAAAGTCAATCTTTCTCTCAAATCAAAGTTGCTCATTTAAAGAAAAATTCAAAAATATTAAAGTCCCAGATACTTATTCCATGGTAGCATTGGATGTTGTTTCTATGTTCAACAATATTCCACTTGATTTAGCTACTGAATGTGTTAATTAAATATTGCAAAAAATCGTCACTTAACTACGATTTCTAAAAATGAAATATTAATCTCTCTTAGAACAGTCTTCAATAATACTGTTTATTCATTTACCCAAAAATTTTACAAACAAACAACAGGCTGCCCAGTGGGCTCACCTTCATCCCCTGAAAGCCAAAATCGTTTTAAATGATATTGAAAACAGGGCTCTTTCAAAATTAAATTTTAAACCAATTTTTTATGTGAGATATGTGGATGATGTTTTTATCATCATTCCTACGGATAAAATCAATGCGTTTCTAAAGGTATTTAACAATATAGAAGATTCAATGCATTTTATGTATGAGGTGGAAGACAACAATGTGATAAACTACTTAGATTTATCAGTCATCAAAGATGAGGATGGTTACTTACTAACTAATTGGTTTAGAAAACCGTCCTCTTCAGGGCAATTTTTGAACTATAGCTCTCATCATCCTTTTGCACAAAAAATTGGATTGTTTACAAATTTAGTTGACAGAGGAATTCAACTTAGTGATTTTAAATTTAGTAAAGACAACTTAAATCACATCAAAGAAATCTTAGAATTAAATAACTATTCTTCACAGTTTATGAATAGCACTAACAAAGATAGAATCAATTAATTTTGACAATAACCCTATTATCTGCAGAAAGAAAGATAAGTGGTTAAAGAATCAAAACCAATTTCACGGAAATCTGACTCTTCCTTATATCCATGGTTTATCAGAAAGAATTAAAAATGTCCTAAAAAAATTTCACATAAATTGTTTATTTAAAAAATTGCCATAAGATCGAGTACTTATATATAAACAAGAAGGATAAAGAAATAGAACATCTATCTAATAATATTTACCTCATAAAGTGTAAATGTTGCAATATGATATATATTGGTGAAACTTGTAAATGTTTAAAAACACGAATAGCTGAGCATAAAAGAGATTGCAATTTGGCCAACAATATCACAGGATTAGCTCCGCATGCATGGACTTATGATCATTGTTTTGATTTTAGTTTTAGCAATATTAAAATTTCAGATAGAGAAAACATAATGTACAGAACGAAAATCATTGAATCCATTTTTATTAATAAATATAAAGACGTATGTGTAAATTTACAAACTGAGAGAATACATATTAACAATTACTATCAATGTATCCTGAATTAGTTTTTAGAATTACTTCATTGACATTGAACTTTACCCCACTTGTTATTGCAGCAGTTGTAAGCCATTCTATTCAACGTCACGCTACGTTTCTAGTTAGTGTTGAATGTCGATGCGAGATGATCGTCAATCTCGTTTTATTTTGTTCGAAAGACGAGCATTTTTCGAACCGAGTTACTCGGATATTCTTTTGTCATTTTCCGTCTCATATCGTCTCAAAATTAAAATGTTTGCTCGATGTTAGTGTCAGCTGTGTCAGTGTCAAAATGACAGCAAATGTCTGTGGTGAAAATCAAAAAAGATCTTCAGAACAGTCTGAAGAGATAGAGCAGAATGAAACTCAAGAGGAAAACGAACGTACTACAAAGTAAATTAAATATAATAATTAATATAAATAAATAAATGTTTAAATTCGAGAAAATTTAATTATTTTAATTTTAACCTAGACAACCTTAAATCTTAACCTATCTAGTTATTGAATGTGATATATTATGCTAATTTACATTTATAATTTCAATTATAGTAGAATCGCTCAAGACGATACAGTATTTCGACCAAAACGGAGGAAGCATAATGGCAAGCCGCTCCAAAATTCATTTGAGTTCAATTTGGATAAGAACAAGTTCAAATGGGGGAAATGTAAATTGTGCCTTTTAAAAGATCCCCCCATAATAAAAACTATCAAAATGACAGGCGGTAACACTACCGGTATAAAGCGTCATCTGCAGAAGGAACACCCGAACGAATTCAAAGAAACTTATCCATCAGTGGGCACAACTCAACCAGTAATTAAAAAATTTTATAATTCATTTTACGAATTCTGTCATTAAAACGTAATGATAACCAAACCTAGGTTTTATAATATCCCAAGCAACCCAGAAACCCCAACCATGGTTTTTTATTATCTATATTGGTTTATAAATTTTTTTATTTGAACTAAAACTTTCCCAAGTATGAAAATAAAAATATCTCCTAAATAAAGCAACGTTTAAAATTCAAACCTATTATTATAAATTGGACAATTTATGTAAAATAAAAAACATTAAAAACAGCTATTTTTCCAGAACTCTGAAAATACGAATTTTTTAATTTACTTTGGCTTCGCCTAACCTGATAATATATAAAATTTTATAATTAATAAACATAATGTTCATATAGGCTTTTCAACAAGAAGTATTTAACGACAAACTGGTAGATTGGGCAGCAAAAAAATATTTAACTCTCAACTTTTTTAATGATAAAGAGACTCAAGAATTCTTTCATTATCTTAATCCGGCCGCTGAAGTTCCAATGCGGAACAGAATGACATCCATGGTTCAAAACAGATTTGTGAAAATGAAAGGAGCTGTAATGGAAATTTTTCAGAACAACGTGTCTAAATTATCTTTCACTATAGACGGATGGTCTTCGGTTGCTCGTCGAGGTTATAATGGCATCACTGGCCACTTCATTGATGACGACTGGGAACTGCACTCCCTTGTAGTGGACTTTGTGGCTTCTCATGGTCAACATAGTGGTAAAGACATTGCTAAATCCTTCTATAAAACTGTAGAAGATTTTCAAATAACACTGAAAGTACTCGGAATAACGGTAGACAACACTAACGCAAATTCAAGGTTTATGGTGGAATTGTCTTATTTGATGACCTTTGATTACAAAAATCAACACTTTCAATGTTATCCACATATTCTTAATATATCAGTGCAAGGAATGTTGAAAGTATTGGGACTGGATACTATTTGCGACGAAGATAATAAAGGAGATCAAGAAGATCAAGAAGACACTGGAAACTGGAATGAAAACCAAGAACTGCAGAATGATGATGACGAAGCCAGTAAAATTTTAACCAACATTGAAGCCAGTCCTATTCTATCACCACTTTCGAAACTACGAAACTTGTTTAAACTCCTCAAAAACTCGGAGCAGTGGAGAAACAAGCTTCAAAGCAGTTGCGACGTTTGTGCCATCAAAATGTTGTCGCGAAACATTGACGTTTCAACCAGGTGGTACTCGACATGTGACATGGTTTGTTTGGGGACACGAATGCAACAACCAATTATTTTGCTTTGTCAAAATAATATGGCGCTAAGAAAACTGACGATCTCCGATTATGAATGGATCCTTTTGCAAGAAATGCACAAATATTTGCGACACTTCAAAATCTTATCGACAGCTTTGAGTGGACAGAAGTACCCTACCTTAAATTTGGTCGTTGTCGGTTTCAATATGCTTCTTGATAAGATTGAAAAGTCGATCAAAAGATGGCAAGGAAAAGTTAGAAGCCCGATAGAAGAGAATATGCTGTTAGCTTTGGACATAGGATTAGCCAAATTGCTTAAGCATTACAGCAAGAGTAACTGGATATATTGTGCGATACTGATCTTAGACCCAAGACACAAATTAGAAACATTTGATATGACTTCATGGGGACGAGAAATGAAAGCTTCATCACTGGAAAAGTTTAAGAGTGTCTTCAGAACTGAGTACTACAGAGCACCCGTACAAAAGGTAGCCCTAAAAAAACTTATGAAGAAAATTATAAAAAAATTTTCATGAATGTTGAATTTTTGAAAAGTTTTTGATTTATGGAAAGTGCTTATTATATAAGTAAAACATTTAAAAATAAAATATAAATGCGTTTTAAATTTTCTTAAAAGATAGCAGGTAATCAACTAAGAGTAAAAGATCAACAATATTCCGATCTTACAAACATATACTCTCGAAATTTGAATCAGTAAAATTTCTAACTAATTTCAATCGTTGACTGATTTTAAGCTATGAATCAGTTCTTTTCTACTGATAAGTCAGTGAAACTTTCTGACTCAACAGTAAGAATAAATAATTCATAGATAGAATTCATTCCCTAATTGAAATTAGTAAAAAATGCAACTGATTCAAATTTAGAGAGTACTGGAATATTCAATCATTCCAAGTACTCTGTATTCAATATCCATGTGATCTCAAAACTCGGGAATTATGCCATGCTAGATATTAAAATATCCTAAAATCGTTCTCACCATGATATATTATTATGATAAAAAAATATATAAAATTTTTTTATTAAAAATATTTAGGGGAGCCATTCGAGTAGAACCCATAGATCATCATTCTGAAGATGAAGAAGATCTTAAGTTATTTTCTTTGTACAAGAAAAGCGAAGAATCTCTTGTGGGTTCATCAGAAAACGACTGGGAACGAGAAATAAAGCTGTACGTTGCTGAAGAACGAGCAGTTGCGACCATTGATGTTTTAAAGTGGTGGAAAGATCATCAAAAACAGTATCCTGATCTCGCTCGCATGGCTCGAGATTTCCTGGCAATTCCGGCATCATCAGTTGCATCCGAGCAACTTTTTTCACGAAGTTCGTTAACGATTCGCAAGCATCGAAATAGATTAAGCGACGAGCTAATTAGGTCTCTAATGGGTCTCAATTCGTGGGTCACCTGTTCTTTAGCCCCTAAAATAAAGTCCATGATGGAAGGTTGATTTATCTGTTGAATTTTAAATAAATATTTTTCTTTTAATATAAACGTATCTAGCATTTTTAATACTAAACGTGAAGTAGTATTAATCTATAATATGATTAATAAGATATAATTAAAAGAAAATATTTATTAACGTAAGCAGATCTAACAGAAAAATGAAAATTATTTCTTTAAAAAGGAATAATATGTATGTAGTTTATATCCTATAAATCTAAGGCATCAAAATATAGGTTGCATTATTTTTCTTTAGAAAAAAAGGAAATCTCTGAAAAAAATTTATTTAATTAGATGAAACATGCCCTTCTTCTTTGTGGTCAAAGGTTAGTAATAGTTTCATGATAAATTATAAATAACTGTAGAAATAATAACAATGAAAATAATAAGATTAAAATGACACTTCTCGACGCTTATTATTATGTTTTAATCAAATTCTCGATCATGATCGTTCGATGCGAGCAGCTCGGTTCAACGATATGAAGTAAGACGAGATATTGATTTCAAAAAACGTGTATCTTCCACGAATGTGGTTATTTCTCGATCGTTGTAATCGACGTGCATCACTAGTTTCTAGCTACGTGAAAAATCATTCTAGGACAATGAGTGTCCAAATACGAGGTCTGTCCGGAAAGTATCAAACCCTGTAGACGCAGTTGCGTAAACCTCCAACTACGTACGCGTCGCATTTCAGGATGGCGGAACGCACCAAACAAAGAGTGTGCAATAAATTTCGCCAAAAATGTTACCATTTATATTCGAAGACCATCATTATGATTAGGAAAGTATATGGTGATGAGTCTATGAGCGATACTCAGATTAAAGGGTGGTTTAGGAGATTGAAATCATACTTCAGTGGAAAGTTACCCTAGCTCTGGCAGGTGCGCAGCAGCCAAAAAACCTCAAAATGGGAAATGTGTGCGAATGTTAATTACGAGAAATCGTCGTTTAAAATTGAGAGAGATAGAAGAAGGTCTCGGGATTCATAAAACTACTGTTTCTGAAATTTTGAACCAAGATTGGGCGTTGAGCAGCGTGGCTGCAAAATTCGTTCCACCTGACGGAAGACCAAAAGAATCATCGGCTGGAAGTCACCCAGAAGCTTGATAACATTTATACAGTTTACATTTTTAAATATTTCCATAAAGTTTAATGATTGTTGTAAATTTTTCCTTGGCGTTACTCGGTTTCCTTCTGAACTGTGGTGGGGGCGTAGCCGATTCGTAGCTTGCTCGAAACGTCCAACCTTTGTCTATCAATTCAATTCTGACTCTCGCTCGAATCGGGTGACATAAATTCTGATAATATATTTCCCAGCTATATTCTTACCAAATAATCCTGTTCAGTAAGTCCCAGAGTAATAATTTCGAGGTAACGAAATTCCTGTTTAAGCGTAGTTGAAGGTTACGACGACGAAAACATAGACTTAAGTGGAGAATGTCAATTATGAAGCGAAGTTAAGGTTCGACATTCCCGTCCCCTAGGGTAGATATTTCTTTGAGTCGATTTCATTTTACGAGGCCTTTGAGAAGGGTTGGGTCGATGGAATTCTGCTTGGTATTGATAAGTATTTACTGCTCTAGGAATCTCTACCCACTCTCGTCTGTCTTCTCCATACCTTCTTACCCTCGACTCTTTCTCAATTTCATCCTTACATGCACTTACTCTCTTTCTCCCTTTAGCCCATAAAGAATGGTTCTAAGAATACACCTGCCATCTCCTTCTAAAGCTTACAAACTTTACACCTGCTATAACTTTTGAAGGCTTTTATCGCTTCTCTCACAAACACACCGGGTGAGCTTCTTTTCTCCAAGCGTTGCTCAACATTCGATTTGGTTCACCTTAACGAAAAATCAATATTTAACTCTTTCGTAATATTGCTGAGTAAACCTATAAGAAATCAGAGGTTTTTGTTTACTGAAAGGTGTTGAAGTAACTGCTGGAGGGTTATTCAATTCTTTTAGTCCGATTACCTCATCATGCTTTATAGCAGGAGCGAGGCGAATTGAGCGAAACTCGGTTCTTTTCCGTATGCTCTCTGAAGACTTTCTTTTATAGAGTTGGAAGGAGTTCGTAATGCACAACAACGGAAATTGCCTAATTTCTTGGATCGCAAAGAAAGTTTCAGACAGGAGTTCAACATTTTAAACTTTGTGCATCTCTTTGAAAAATGTAACGAGCGACTTAGCAATTTATAAGTTTTCAATTGCTGTATTGTATATTCGACCCAAATAAATAATAATAATAATGCTTTCAAAAATCCAACTCTAACAAAAATGCCTCGGACATATTGGGCTGTAATTATTTTAAGCTTGAGAGAAAAATGAGCATCATGCACTTGGCTGCAACCCAGTCCGTGGATGGTGGGGTAAAAAACCAGGCTTTGTCCAATATGTCAAGTTAGGCATACTGCTCTTATCAGAACACTTGATTGCTTTATAAAAAAAACACCTTAGAGAATTTTTCTTTTTTGCTCAAACTTTTAGGAAGTCATTTTGGCACCCATTAGAAACTTTCCAGGTAAATATTTCCTCATCACCGATTAGCTTTTCCCGCTTCAACTGATGAAGCTCTTGAAAAATAAAAATGAAAATACTTTCGAAAGTAAATTATTAATTACTTTCCTCCCAGTTTTATTGAGAAAAGAGTATTAAAATTCTTCAAACACAAAATTAAATTTGTATTCCCAAGTTTATTAGCGTGAAACTGTAGATGGTTACTTCACGTAAAGTGTTTTCTCATCAAACACAGCTGGTAAAGGGAAATTACCTCGCCAGATAGAATTTCTCTGGGTAGCAAAACTTGCGACGCCTAACTTGCCAGTAATTGACATTCTAGCGATAATCGACACAGCCAGGCTAGGGCAACTGAATATTGCCGATATCATCTAAATTCTAAATTCTAAGCAACCAGTAGGGTGTGTGTTGGGGTCAACGCGAGAGGTTGGAATCTGAGGGTTTGGAGACCATCGTAGGAAATTCTAGGTCGCCTTGTATGTACAATCGAGCGAACTTAATGGAGGTAATTTAAACAACGAGGCAACGAGATCTGATTGCCGAGCATCCTCGGGATTCTGCTCGCAAGAAGCCATGGTGGCTCGTTTCAACGAGCAATCTTTTGAACTCAGGCAGACCGGAGAAGAATAGAATAATGATGAGCACGGGAGAACGGGAGAAAGTCGATCAATGGATTGATGAATAAGTCAATAATGATAATGAGGAATATTCCTAGGTATTTGGAAGCTAGACTAGTTACAAAAAAATGAGAAATCCTCAAATGAAAGAAAATTATAATATTAGGGATCACAATCTGCCCTTTTCAGCAAGTTCGTTAGCCTTTTTTGTATTTTAAACATTTTTTTAGCTAGTTTTTAAAAATGTGTTGAAGAATTTAGCACCTTCTACTGATAAGAGACATCAGCGAAAAGTCGAAGAGGATCAAAAATTGAAAAATCGATAAACAAGGGGATTCATTATTCTCATTAATTTTTGTCTAGGGTATCCTTTTTAGTGCAGAAACTTGAGTTGATCAAAATATTTGTCTGGATAAGCTAGAAAGAAATAATTTGAAAAAAAATGACTATTTGAAAAACCTACTTTATTTTTTTTTGTTTTCCTAAACATCTCGATTTGTTTCTAATATATTTTTATCAGTTAAAAAATTTCAGTTTTTTTAACCATTTTCTAGTGTCAGTTGAAAATACTATAGAATAAAAAAACAGAAAAAACCAAGCTATATAAAAATCAACTCGAAAATATTGATACTTCATCAGAAAGTTCTAATATACTCTATTTTTTGTGTGTTACTTTTAATTTTCAAAATTTTCTTTCTACAGCCACAACTAATACACTTTTCTCTGATGTACATTTTTAAATATTGTTTTACATATTAAGATGGTTTCTTAAGAAAGTTAATTCTTCTGAGTTGAAAAGTTTATTATGATAATTTTTATTGAGAATTCATCTTGTTTGGCTGACAATTTTATCATTTAATTGAAAATTTAATTTATTTGTCAAAAAATCAACAATTTTGTTAAAAAGTCATCCTTTTTCGTACAAGATTCAAGTATTTACTGAAAAATTAACTTTTTTGTTGAAAATTCATAATTTAGGTTTGGAAATTCAACTGTTTCGTTGTAAATTAATCTGTTTGGTTAGAGAATTCAACTATTTTCTTGAAAATTCAAATTTTTTTGGTTTAAAAATCAACTTTTTTCTGCGAAGTAGTCTTTTTGGATGAATAGAAGCGTTTTTCGTTCAAAATTAAAATATTTTTTGATTGAAATATCAACGCTTTTTGAAATTCAGTTTTTTTAGATTCATCATTCCAGTTAAAAATTCAATTATTTTGTTGAAAAATTAATTATTCAGTCAAAAATTTAATTAATGTGTTGAGTATCTTTTTTTTTTTTGCTTAAAGTTCAACTATTTGATAGTAAATGCAACTTTTGGATGATAATTAACTTTTTTGTTGTTGAAAATTCATCTTTGTAGGTAAAAAATACAACTATATTTTTAAAAATTTAAATATTTTGTTGAAAGTTTAATTATTTTGTTGAAAATTCAACTATTTTGTTTAAAAATCATCTCTTTTATTCCAAAAATCAACTGTTTTGTAGAAAATTCGTCTCTTTTTCTTCAAACATTCAACAATTTAGTTCAAATGTTTCTTTTTTTGACCGAACAATTTTTGTTTGTTTTACAAATCAACTTTTTTTGTTGAAAAGTCGTCTTTATGGATGAATTAAACCTTATTTGATCAAAAAATAAAATATTTTTCGAATAAAATATCAACTAATATATTTTTTGATTCGAAATCATCTTTTTTGAAAATTTGATTCAGAAATTCAACCATCTAGTAAAAATTTTGTTTCTTTTTGACAGAAATATTTTTTTCGGTTGAAAATTTCCACTCTTTTGTTGAGAATTCGACTGTTGGTTTTAAAAATTAATTTCTTTTGGTAGAAATCTCTTGTTTTTTTGTAAAAATTAAACTGTTTGATAAAAAAATATTCTGTTTGGGTTGAGGATTTATCTATTTTATTGAAAATTCAACAATTTGGTTGCATTTTTTTTATTTCTTGACTGCAAATTTTTTGTTCTTTACAAATCAACTATTTGGTTGAAAAATCATCAAAATATCAACTATTACATTTTTTGCTTAAAAATCATATTTTTTATTAAAAAATTGTATTATGTGGTTGAAAATTTAATTATTTTGTCAAAAGTCAAGAATTTTGAAAAAATTCATCCTTTTTTATATAAAATTCAACTATTTGGTGAAAAATGATCTTTTTTGTTGAAAATTCAGAATTTCAAGTTGAAAGCTCAACTATTTCGTAAAAAATTCCTCTCTTTGTATTCAAAAATTAAACTATTTAGCGGAAATCTTGTTTCTTTTTTGACTGAAAACTCTTTCTTGGTTAAAAATTCAACTTTTTTGTTGAAAATTCGTCTTTTGGTTTAAAAATTCATCTCCTCCGGTAGGAATGTCTTGTTTTTGGTTAAAAATTCAACTTTTTGATTGAAAATTAATAAGTTTTGGTTGAGAATTTAACTGAGTGGTTAAATTTTCAACTGAAAAGATTCATTCTAAATTTAAAAAAAAAAACAAACATAATACTTGATATTTAAACCAAAATATTTTTATTTTAAATAAACAATTGATAAAATTTTTTTAACTTCATTCCAACTGAAAGACATGTTAGTTTTAAATAAAAGGCAGTAGAATTCAACCAAAAAAGACGAATTTTGAACAATCGGAACAGTTGAAGTTTTTATTACAAAAATTAATCTTTACCCAACAAAAAATGAATTTTCAGCAAATAAGTTGCATTTTTTAACGAGAGAGATGAATTTTCAACAAAGTAGTTCAACTCTGGATCAAGTGATTTAATTTTCAATCAAAAAGCATGAATTCAAAAAGATAAATATAACAGTTGATATTTCAACCAAAAAATATGTTGATTTTAAATAAAAAATAGTGGAGTTCTACCAAAAAAGACAAATTTTGAAGAATCTAAATAGATTAATTTTGAATTACAAAAATTAAACTTTCAATAAAAAAAAATCATTCTGTATTAAAAAAAGATTTTTTGAGAAAAATAGTTAAAATTTTTAACGAAGGAAAGGAATCTTCACCTCAAACATAAATTTTCAACAAAGTAGTTGATTTCCCAATCAAAATATATGAATTCTAAACAAAAAATTTTATAGTTGATACTTTAAGTAAAAAAGGTTTGAATTTTATAGAAAGAACAGTTAATAAATTTAACCAAATACGAAGAATTTTCCACAAAATAGTTAAAGTGTCAATCCAAAAGACGAATATTCTATATAAAAAAGCCGAATTTCCAACAAAACAGTTAAATTTTCAACCAAAAAAAAGGCAAAAGAATAAATAAATTTTCAACAAAACACATGAATTTTTATTCGAAACTATAAACTTTGAACGTACAAATATGCATTTTCAATTAAATGGTCAAATTTTCAAAAAAAAATTTAAAACTTGAACCAAAAATCCAAAAAGTTGAATTTTTAAGCCAAAAAGAATAATTTTGTAGAAGACAGCGGAATTTTTAACAAAAAATTTCATTTTTACCAAAAAATTTCCTTTTGAACCAGGAGAGATCATTTTTTTTTTACCAATAAAGATGAATTTTCAACATGAAAGGAAGAATGTTCTGTCCGAAAATGTGGAATTTTTTGCCAAAAAAGGTGAATTTTCAAAAAAATAATTAAATTTCCAACCAAATGATGAAAATTTTAACTGGACAAGATGAATTCTTTGCCAAAAATACAAAAGTTGACTTTTGAACTAAAAATGATTTAAATATCAACCAAAAACAGGTGGATTTTCTTGATGGGTTCTATTAATACGGGAAATAGGGGAAAAGGGGACGTTTCTTTATAACAGGGCGAAAAATAGTATTTTAATTAATTTTTTCTGGAAAAAGATCTCTCGATCTCTCTAGTAGCTTAATGGGAAAGCAGGGGACCGGAAATCCGAAGTTCTGTGGTTCGATTCTTAACGGAGCGAAAGGAGAAGATTTTCTTTAAGAAAAAATTAATTAAAATAATTTTTAATACATAGCTTCATCTAGTCTGAAAAAGATGTTAAAAATTTCTGTTATTCTCTAATGATAATACAGATTCCTTAAAAAATAGTATTTCCTTAAAAAGGGGGAAAAAGGGGCATAGGGGAAAAATTGTGTAGCCTACTCTTATTTTCCAAAAATAATTTGTTTTGTGTTTAATTTTCATACTGATATAAAAGGGCTTTGAATTTAACATAAAAGCATCGGAAAAGGGCTTCGGAAAGTGAGTTTGAATTGAAAGCGATTTATTTAATGAAACCTTCAAACGCCTTAGAGCTAATTTCGAGAAATAACGACTGTTGCCTTTTATTGCGAGAGACGCGAGTGTCGTGAAGGAGCGAGTTGAGAAGGGGGATGAAAGTGATTTTGAAGGGCTGAAGCTAATTGCCAGCGTCCTTGGGTTTACCTCAAAAAAAGCCACCGATTACGCGGGGCCATTATTCTTCTTTGCCATTCCCAACTCTTCTCTCGCCCTTTTCGAGGGGAAAAAGGAAAAAAAAGATGAGGCTTCGTACTTTCAGGCAAGCTTTAACAAGCACCAGTCTGCTTATTATAGGCCTGCTCTTGTAGAAAGAGGAAAGGAAAAGAGGAGAGAACAGTCAATCACACTAACAAGTTTATGCTTCGTTTGTTTTTAATTAATCATGCGATACAAAAAATAAAAGAAGGTAATTTTTCTACGTTCGTATTGAACAGGAAAACTATAGGGGCCCTCGATAAACTACGTTACCAATTTGAGGAAGTAACTTCACGAACTTAGACAACGTTTAGTACGTTTCATGATGATGAGTTTAAACAAAGTTTGCGAATTTGGCGAAAGATCGCCCTGCAACGGTACAGTTTAGAGATGTGCAAAAGCTCGCAAGCTCGAAAGCCCTAATCGCATTCCTACAAGCTTTACATATACGGGTCGGAACGAGCCGAGCTGAGCAGCGAGGCGACTCGCAGCTCGCGAACCGATAGAAACTCCCAAGCCGAAAAATACTTGCGAATTGAAAAAGGCTTGCGGACCAAAAAATGCTTGCGGATCGACGAAGGTTTGCGGATCGAAAAAGGCTTGCGGACTAAGAAAGGATTGCGAATCGAAAAAGGCTTGTATGGCCGAAAAAAAACTCGCAGATCGGAAAAGGCTTGTAGACAGAAAAAGGTTTGCGGACCGAAAAAGCCTGCTGAACGAAAAAGACTTGCGGACTGAAAAAGGATTGCGAATCGAAAAAGGCTTGCGATTCGAAAAAGGCTTGTGTGACCAAAAAAAACCTGCAGGTCGAAAAAGGCTTGTAGACAGAAAAAGGTTTGCGGCCCGAAAAAGCTTGCGGACTGGAAACTGCTTGCAGACCAAAAAAGACTTGCGGGCCGAAAAATGCTTGCAAATCAAAAAAGGCTTGCGGATCGAAAAATACTTGCAGACCAAAGAATGCTCTCGGATCGAAGAAGGTTTGCGGATCGAAAAAGGCTTGCGGACCGAAAAAGGCTTGCGGACTGAAAAAGGATTGCGAATCGAAAAAGGCTCGCAAATCGAAAAAAGCTTGTGTGACGGAAAAAAACTTGCAGATCGAAAAAGGCTTGTAGACAGAAAAAGGTTTGCGGACCGAAAAAGCTTGCGGACTGAAAATGCATGCAGACCAAAAAAGACTTTCGAACCGAAAAATGCTTGCAAATCAAAAAAGGCTTGCAGACCGTAAAAGGCTTGAGAACCGAAATAGCTTACGGGCTGAAAAATGCTTGCGGACCAAAAAAGGCTTGTGGACCGAAAAAGGCTTGCGAATCAAAAAATGTTTAAAGACAGAAGAAAGCTTGTGGACCGAAATAGCTTACGGGCCGGAAATACCTGCGGACCAAAAAAGGCTTGCGCACGGAAAAAACCGTGACAATCAAAAATGGCTTCCGGGCCCAAAAAAGCTTGCGGACCAAAATAAGCTCACGTGGCTCAAGCCAAATTTAATGTATGCAAGTCGTTGCCTTTTTATCAATCAATTTCTGTTTATATTCCTTATTTATTTTACAAGATTTTGTAGCTTTTTTCGATTCCTAAGCTTTTTCCTTTCCGCAAGCTTTTCTCGGCTCGCGAGCTTTTTTATGCCTGCGAGTTTTTTTCGGCCAGCGAGTTTTTTTCGGCCTGCAAGCTTTTTGTGATCGCTATTTTTTTCGACTCGCAAGCCTCTTAAAGCTTGCGAGCTTTTTGGTAGCTCGCGAGCTATCCGGTTTGAGCTTTTTTACACCCCTAGTACAGTTCAAGAATAACTTAATAAGTTTGAAATTTTCATATTTCAGACTTCTCACTCTTTCCCCTATTGTCCTATTTTCCTCATTTAAAAAATTTTTTATTTTTTCCCTTGTGTTCAAGAAATTTTCTCCTTTTCTTCATTTCCCCTTTTTCCCCTTCTCTTGTTTTTTTCGTTCAAGTGATAACCAAGTTAATGGAACCCAGTAAGAAAATCCAACTATTTTTGGTTAAAAGTTCAATTTTTTTGGTAGCAAATTCTACTATTTCATTTTTGGTTTGGAATGCATCTCGTTTGGATATAACTGAACTGTTCGGTTGAAATTTTTTTTTTAATTATTTCATTGAAAATGTTACTGCTTTGTTATCAAGTCGTCTTGTTTAGTTAAAATTTCAACTACTTGGCTGAAAATTCATGTATTGTGTTGATAACCCGTCTTTTTGATAGAAAATTAATCTTCTTGGACGAAAAATAATCTTTTTGGTTGAAAATTCAACTATTTTCTTAAATTTCAAACTATTTTTTTCAATAAATTTTTAAGACACATCAAGTGAATTAGAAATTTTATTTTTTGATTGAAAATTCAACTATTTTGTTGAAAATTCCTTTTTTGTGTTTTTTTTTTTTATTAAGAATTGATACTTTTGATTATAAATTGATCTTTTCTAATAGAAAATTGAATTTTCTGGTTAAAAATTTGTCCTCTCGATTAGAAAATAAAAATATTTCCTAGCTGAAATATCAAATATTACATGTTGCCATCAGAATTTATCTTGTTTATATAAAAAATCAACTACTTTTCGTTCAAAGTTGAATTATTTTGTTAAACATTTTTTTTTTGCTTGCATATTTAACTATTTGGTTGAAAATATATTGTTTTCGAGCTCAAAATTCAACTATTTTGCAGAAAATTCGTCTTTTTGGATAAAAAATTCAACAATTTGATTGAAAATGAAATTTTTTGTTCGAAATTCATAATTTTGTTTGAAACTTCAACTATTTAGGTAAAAAATTAAACTACTTGTCTGAATTTCTCATTTTTTTCTGACTTCATTATTTTAGTTGAAAACTAATCTCTTTGTTTGAAAAATCAACTACTTTCGTGGAAAATTCAACCATTTAATTGAAAGTTGAACTATTTATACATTTTTTTAAATATTTCGTTAAAAATTATTATTTTTTTTTGTACAAAAATTATTTTTTCATCAGAAAATCTAAATATTCCATTTTTATCCTTTATAAATTCAAAATTCAATGGAAAATTCATGTTTTGTTAAAAATTCGTCCTTTCAGTAGAAAATAAATTTTCTTGATGGGCGATTCATCCATTGCGGTTAAAACTGTCCAACTGTTTTGTTGAAAATGAAGCTGGTTTGGATTCAATTATTTTTTATTTAAAATTAAAATCTTTTTTGGGTTAAATATCAACTATTCCATTTTTTTATGAGAATTTATCTTTTTTTATTGAAAAATCAACTACTTTTGGTTTCAAGTTAAACTACTTTGTTAAACATTCATTTTATTGTTTAAAGGTTAAACCATTTTTTTTTTAATTCGTTATTTTAATATTGAAAATTCAACCTTTTTGTAGAACATTCGTCTTTCTGGCTAAAAAATTGAAGAATGTGATTAACAATGAAGAATGAACAAACTCATTGAAAATTGAACTATTTTGTCATAAATGTTTTTTTTTTTTTTAAATTCAACTAGTTGAAAATGTGTGTTTTTTTTTAAATTAATTCTTCAAACTGAAAATTGAACGATTCCATTTTCAATTGAAAACTCAATTTTTTAAGTTGGAAATTCAACTATTTGGTTGAAAATTCATCTTTCTTTATTAAAAATTCACCTACTTAGTTAAAGATCTGGCTATTTTTTCAAATTCGTCTTTTTTCGTTGTGTTCCAGTGGTTGAAAATTCGTTTTTTTTTTTAAATAATTTTTAAAGCTGAAAATTTAACTATTTTAGGTTTTAAAATTATTTTTTCATTAACTTATTTTGTTGAAGTGTTTTTTTTTGATCGGAAATTCAACTTGTTCGGTTCAAAATTATACTGGTTCTTATAAGATTCGTCTTTTTGTCTTGAAAAATCAACTGTTTGGTTTAAAATGGTTTTGTTAAAAATTAAATATTTCATTGAAAATTTATCTTTTTTGACTGAAAATCAACTTTTTTGTTAGAAATTCCACTATATTCGAAAAAATCTTCCGCCTGGCTTGAAAGTTCCACTACTTAGTTATTAATGCAACTGCTTACTTAAAAATTAATTTTTTCTGTTGAAAATATATCTTTTTGGGTTGAAAATCAATACGGTATCAAAATTTTTTTTAAAGAATATATTCCCCTATTAATCCCCTGTTTTTGTGAAAAATCATCCTATTTCCCTCTTTTTAGAGCATTTATGGATGTGAAATCTGATATTTGAAAATTTTTAAATAACTTATTAGACGAAACAGCGGTCGTCAGCGAGGGGTCACGAGGTGAAAAATAGCCAAAATTGGTAACGTAGTTTATGTTTGGCCCCTTATTTACCCCCTACATAATCGACAAGTAAAGTCCATTCGAACAATTTTTGAAAATTTGAGAGAAAGAGTAATGGTTCAGCAATTGGGGGAAACAGTTCGAGAATAACGTGATTGGATCGAAAAGGGGGTAGGGTAACCTAGAAGGCCAACGGTTATGGGGGTGCCTATAGCAGTAAAGCGCACGATTTGATGGGAACCAATGCATTTGAGCTTATCACCTTATCGCGAATGGGTATACCCAGCTAGCTGTCTCCCACCTCGGCCTAACCGCCATAAAATATAGAGTGAACCCCCTTCCTCTTCCACCCCCACAAATCGACCAATCCACGAGCCACCCCACGCAACCCTCGCCCCTTTACACCATTCTACTCTCTCGAGTGACACAAAATCCCAGACTGTTGAATTTTAATGGTACTTAACCATTTTACATTCTTCAAATAAAATTGAATTGTCTGATTCAATACAAAGGTCATTCCAAATATTTTTTGTTTAAAAAATAAATCCTTGGGATGAACGACACCAGTTTAGTAAGAGAATATAAGAAAATCATTTTTTATTCACTTTCTACAATAAAAGTAGATTGGTTAAAATCTGGTTTGAAAAACTATAATAAGAATACTTCTAGAAGTGATGGTTAAGAGGTTTTACAATCAGTTCAATAGGCCACGTTACCTTCACAAACATAAGGTACCAAAAACACTTCAGAATGGAAAAACAATTATTTGTAGAATCAATTTAGTTTACCTTTTTTCATTCACAGTAAAAATTATTCCCTTTAAAATATAAATATACATACCTGATATTTTAACCAATCGAAATTCATATTTAGAGATTCTAAATCGAAACGCCAGTAAACCATATCAACCAAATCTCGTTTTCATTAAAATTTATTGATACTATTGAACGAATAACGTTTTCCGACTTCATAGTTATTTTTTAACATTGTTTGCTCCCTTATAGAAGAAAGCTTTATAAATAGTAAGAATTTGAAAACATTTTCTTTAAATCAAAGAAGCTGATGCATTGCTGTAGAGTCAAAGAAAAGTTTCCTTTCTTTAAACCAATGAACCTATTCCTGAGACATTCACATTATGAAGTCATTGATATATCTGTAAGGGGATTTCTGGTCTGTCGAAATATCCACTCACATTGAAAATGACTTATCTGCATCCACCTCGAATCCCTGAGAATCTTGTCAAAAACAAAAGGTACCAAAAAAAAAAAACAAATCAGGCGCGACAAGTTATATCGAAATTTCCAAATATTCAAATGCTGGGATAGAATCTAACAGCAGATTCTTAAACAGTTCACCATTCAATTCAAAAATATCTTTTTTGTAGCAATCGGCTATACAAATCAAAACTATCTTTCTTCAGAATATACATTAGTTGATTTAGATAAATGTCCCTTTGTGTCAAAAGGATATTTCTTGATACAACTGGAATTTCCTCTTAAATTCAAGGTTAAAACAATTTTCATTTGTCTGAAATAGTATCTTTTTTGCAGCAAATTGTCATTTTGTAACGAACTTCATCTACTTTGCTGTCAAAGAATTTTGTAGGTACAAAAAAGATATTTACTTGTTTTTCAAAACAAAACAGACAAGAGGACTATGATTTTTATCTAAGACAGATTCTTCTCTGAGGGTTCCACACAAGAAAGTAAAATCATCATCAGAATTAAGAGAAAGTCAAGATTCATAAAAACCTATTGCTGAATGTAATTAATCATACTAGAATAACTTTTGTTTAATTTATCCAAATCAGTTTTCAAATTAATAGACAACTTATTTTGTTTTTGAATATAAAGCATTTCCGTGAATTTTCTCTTTCTCTCATTACTTTGAAAATGTGAAATTTCAACATTATCCCAGTCAAACTCATGGTCAATATCAACAAACCCTTTTCTATGTCTAGCAAGAACAATCTTATAGCAACGTCCCAAACAAATATCACTTTTGTGTTCCACCATCCTAGTATTAAGAAGTCTGCCAGTATGTCCCACGTAAGTCATCTTACAGATCTTGCAAGTGATCTTAACACCACCTTTTCCAAATTTATCTAAAGGATCTTTGCAAAATGTTATTATTGAATCCATTTTAAATGGTACCATCTATTTAAAATTGCCTGTTTAACAAATTCAAGGGGTATGCTCGGAAACATTGCAACAACATCCAAAAAATCATTACATGGTCATCACGAACAGTTTTTTGAATAATAATTTTTTTAATTCCCAGCTATTTTTGATATTGCATTTTGAAGTTGTAATGGAGTCTTTAAGTATCAAATTAAAGTTTTGTTTTCAAATTTCGTGGGAGTGTTAATAGTTGAAATAACTATTCTCAAAGGATAGCCATCTTTATGAATCTTTCTCAAACCATAACATCTGGCAAGAAGTGTGTCTTCGGTATTTATATCAGTCTATCTTATATCTTAATTGTTTTAACGGATTTTCATTAAATAAATCAAAATGATCATGATGAGAAAGTCAACCGTCCATATCCCTAATATAATCTGATTTCTTCATACAAACTGTAATATTGCCTTTGTCAGCATTCATGCAAATTATATCAGGGTTGTTTTTAAGAAAACCTTCCGTTATCATGAAGCCTTTAGAAATTTTACCATCAGTTCTACTAATGTGCAAACAATTCTTATCAACAAAGCTCTTTGACAGGTGTAAAACCTTGTTTCGGAAATCTTGCTGATCTAATATTGGAATTTTGTGTATACTTGAATCAACATCGTTGATTATTTCCATCAATTGTTACGACTTACTTTTTATCGCATGATTACTAAAACCTTTACCTAATCTGAGAATATCTGTAACTTAATCAGGAATTTGAATATCTGCCAAATTTACAAACTAAGCATCCATATCTTCTTCTTCAAAAATATTGTGTAAATTTCAATTTTGCTCTTGAACATTAGTTTGTTGATCAATCAAAATAGAGAGTTTGTTCTCATGTTTTTTATCATGTTTGTTTACATGTTTGTCATTAACCTCTCCAATTTGTGTTTAAATCTTTTTAAACAGACAATGTATCTTTTTCATTTCTCGGTACATACTATAAATATTTGCATCACCCTATTCCTGAAACGCTTTTCTCACATTCTTTGCGAAATTTTTCATTTTCTGGTTCCACAAAGATTAAACCCTTTCCTTCTCCATAGCAGCGTGTTCTTTATCACAATTTGACACGCGACAAGATTTGGGTATTGTGCTAATACCGATAATTATCAAACAGAACGTTTTTTTTCTCCTTTTTCAAATTGTCATTTTTGTGTCGCAAAAAAAGAAAATTATAGTTTTGAGGTTAGCTTTGAAGCCTTTACCCCAATGCCCCCACCGCCACAGATTCTGGACCTATTTATCTAATCGTAATTAAGGACTACATACGAGAGCTTCCAGGACAACAGTGACCAATCACCACCGTCCCTAAGATCACATGTTGTATTCTCTAGGCGCATCCTGATTAGTTGTTACATAATGGTAAAAATTGCCTTCATGTAAACAACTCAAGTTAAAGGAAAAAATGCCAAATTTCTATAAATTGTGTGTTCAGGCGTCTCTAGTTGAAGTGGTGGGAATGCTTTGATTTGTATGACCGCTTCTTTCTCGGTAGTGTTTTTCCTTCTCATGCCTCATGTATAACATCTAGTGCTTAGGTACTCGAACGTCAGGGACAGGTGCTCCGCAGTTCCTACAAGCATATTAAGAACACCGTATCAAATTAGTACAAATTTCATAATTAGGCCTATGAGTACCCCTTTGTCCTTTCAAAATTTGGTTGACCCTTGTGCTAGGTTTACGTTATGATGAAGCATAATCTTAAATTTTGCGCTACTTTCCCCAGCCTTGGTGATAAGTGTTCTCAGTGAATAGTGACGACTACCTGGTCCCATATCATATGTATGTTATTAGCCAAAAGTCGTGAACCTTTTTACTTAATGTTACCAGAACCCTAAAAATTTGTTTCTGCGCTCAAATATCCGAAACTCGCAGCATCCTGGAATTCTTAATTTTATTTTCATTTAAGTGCAAAATTTAAGTCTACGCGAAAAAAACCTCATTTATTCATTTATATTCTGATCTGCTAACCATTCTATATTTCCATTTCCCTATTTCAAATGCATCACTTAATTTATAACTAAAAAAAACATACTTGCATCTCGTGGATTTGACTAAATCATTTTGTTGACTGCACAAAACAAGACATTTCTTCACTTTTGTATGAATTGATTTTTTTTATTTTTCTTGAAATTGCAATTTTAGTGGTGGTCCTTTTATGGACACGCCACTTTAATTGATGCTTAGAAACTTATGCAAATCAATAATTTCTGGGACATTTGTTGCTGCTGCTGGGGTGATTTCGCAAGGCGCTGGTGACTTCGCCGTCATTGGTGTTGGAATTATAGTTCGATTCGAAATTGTTGTCTGAGCTTTTGTCTGGAACATACTTAGGAAGAACTGGAAATTTTACACCCATTGCAAAGTAATATCTTTCTCCAGTAGCGTTACGCATTTGATTTCGTGATCATATATATGCGCGTCCTTTTACATAGTATTTTAACTTTCTAAACATTTCACCATCCTTCCATCCAGCGATTAGAGGACCCGTTTTTACTAATATTGTACTTGCGTCGAGAGTTTTAAATTCTTTATCATGGTGCCCCACTAACTCAGAAAACCCTGGCGGAGCGCCACCAGAAATCTAGATTATTTCTTGATACTTTCTAGACTCAGCTCCTCTATCGAAAGTCTAGGACAATTTCATGGTAGTCACCTTGTGTAGGGTTTGGCTAGAGTTCATCTAGTGGTGTCTAGTAAGTTTTACCTGCAACCCTTTTCAGTCTAGCATTCGTCTAGTATCATCTAGAAAGGGGTCAATTTTAGATGATGTGTTCCGAGAAAACCTTATCCAGAAATCGTCTAGATTTCCGGTAGGGAGGGTGAGATGGATATTTTGATAGCCGTAGAGGAAGAGTTCTTGATTACAGAAATAATGAATGTGTTCCGTCAGTTATTTCCTGCAAACTTAATCTGTAAGAATAAATAGAAATGGCTTTCACTTTTTATATCAGAATATCAATTAGAACGTATAAAATACGGAAACACATTTAATATCATGGCGAGCCTATAGCCCAAAACTCTTACAAGCCTGTGAAGCAAATCTAAAGTTCCCCTTTTCAGCTCATAGGCATGGAATGGCCATTATATATATGACGTTAAAAATTATGACGTCATAGATGAATAATGGCCATCACATACATGTGAGCTGATATGTAATGGCTCACGTATTAATTTTTGATGACATAGCTATACATGGCCGTTACATACCTATGACCTTGAAAAGCGGCATTTAAGTTTGGCTCGGCAGGCATCAAAGACACGGCCATACCCATGCACTTTGCTGACTAGAGTATGTTTTTAGAGCTCCTAAATAAAGTCCCTCTCATCATACTTGGTGAATAGTATACTATTTTTAGCAGTAAATTTAAATATTTTATTTCCAGTTGAAAATCCAACTATAGTTTTTCTTTGCTAGAAAATTAATCTTCTTCATTCAACATTCAAATACTTGGCTGAAAGTGAAATTACTTTGTTGAAATTTAATTCTATTAATTGAAAATCCATTTCTTTGTTTAAAAAATCATTTTTTTGTTTAGAGAATCACTTTTTTGCCTGTAAGGGGCCTAGCAGAATAAGCACGTGAAAAGTGCCCTTGAGCCTTATCCAACCTGACTTGATCCTATCTATACGTTACGAAAAGAAAACTCTTTCCCGAAGAGGGACAAGAGGATGTGTGAACTATGTGGGAAGGGGGAGGCAAGAGTGGAGCACTGGTTGGAGTAGTGCGTAGAGGTGGGAAGGAGTGGGATAAGCATGTAGGTATTGATGCATGGAAGGGGGGACAAAAGGGCAGTAGCATGGGTCAAGGGAGTCTTGGGTAAGATGGTGAAGAAGAGAAGGAAGGAGGAAGAGGAATGGAGAAGGAAAGATTGTAAATAGAGGAGGAAGTAAATATAAGTAAATGTAAATATTGTAAATAGTAGATAAGTATTAGGGATTAGCTGCGGAGATAGAGTTTGCTAATACGAGGCAAAGCAAGAAAGTAGGGACATGCGTGCGAGGCGAAGCGAGGAAGGCAATGCGATAAGAGCGAGCGGCGTTAGAGATAAGGTGTGGAAGGATGTTAGTTTTAAGAAAATTCTGTAAAAAAAATGGAAGTGCAAGCAAGCCAATTTTTTAAGGCCAGCAGGCTAAAAAATAAACGTTTATCTATCTACCTTGAAGATGACCTTTTAAGGTCAGATTTCTGGTTTTCCAGTTTTTTGCGTATATCTCGGATCGTTTTTGACAGATGTTAATCAACTTGAGGTCAAATTAAAGATCTCTCGAAAATACATCTAATAAATTCTTTCAAAAATTTTTTGCGCGAAATTCAAATTTTCACAGGCATTCAAATATTTTAAGTCGCATTTTCTCGAAAACAAAAATACATACATTAGCGAAAAATTCACAGAAGTAAAGTTTAATCAACTCTTAGGGAAGATCCAAGATAGAATTTGAAAATTGACAATTGATTGTTTTTAATTTAAAGTTCCACTATTTGTTGGAAATTGACTTTTTGTGAAAAATTTCATCTATTTTGAAAAAATTGAACTTTTTGGCTTGAAATTTGAACAATGAGGTTGATATTTTTTTCTGTTGCGAATGAAAAACGTTTTTTGGTTAAAAATTCATTTGTTTTGGTTGATAATTCAATTATTCTGCTGCAAGTTCGACTTTTTTTGCTTACATTCAACTGTTTTTCATTTGAAATTAAAATCGTATTCGGTTGAAGTATCAGCTATGACGTTTTCTGTTGAGAATACATTTTTTTTCTTTAAATTCAAGTGTTGTTGATTTAAATTCAAAATATTTTGTTTGTTAGTTTTTCATAATTAGTTTTTAGTTTATCATTATGATTAGTTTGTTATGATTAGTTTTTCTATGATCCTTTTTAAATATAATTTGAAGGATTAAAAATTTAAGATATATAATAACTTTAGATAATGAAAAGCCAATCAGATTTTTAACAACAATTATTGCAAAATTTTCGAGAAATATTTTTCCCCAGTTTTTTTTAACAGAAAAATAAAATAAATTTGTATTTATCAATTAAATGTTGTAGGAGAAATGTATTTCATTGAATTTTTTTTTTCTTTGATACTGTTGCATGAATCATGTTCGATTTTTTTTTCATTTTTTTTGCGTAAATCGTCGACAATTTTATTTTTTATTTGGATCTCAATTTCTCTAAGCCAATCATGATTCCTTTATTACTGGCCGCGAGTTTTTTTACACATAATAATAATTCAACATATGTATACAGAACACAAAGAATACACAGAATAATTACAGATAATTTTACACGAAGTTCCTTCATTTTTAATTTTTTTTTCAAATGTTATAGAATAATATATTATTAGAAAATATGTGAACGAACGTATAATTAAAAAAAAAATCAACCAAATTTTATCTGTCTACCAGGGTCCCACAGAACTTTATTTTCAAAATTCCCTGACTTTTTCTTCACTCATTTTTTTAATTTCCTTGTGTATCGATATTCAAATACCAATATTCTAATCTTGTAACATTTTTAATGTTTATAAATATTTTAGGAGAATTTCAAGAAATTCATGACAATTTCACAATACTTCAAAAAAATTCGACTTAAGTGCAAAAGAATTCAAGTGAATTGAAAAAAAATACAAAAAATAGAAAAAATGCCATTGATTTCAGCAAACTTGAAGTGAATTTACAGGAATTAAAGGAAAACAAGTAAAATTCGATGAAATTAATAAAAATTTAATTTAAACTAAAAAAAATCTGGTGAATTTCAAACAATTAAAAAATATGAAAAAAATGCATTGAATTCAGTACGTTCGAAGTGAGTCTAGAAAAATTAAAGGGAATTCAAAAGAATTTAATGAATGAATTGATGTAAAAATTAATTTCAACTTCAAAGTATAAAATTATTTCTCTATTTAATTCTGGATGAATTAAACGAAGACCACAGAAATTAAATCCATTGAAAGGAATGAATTCAGAAGAATTCAAGTAATTACAAAATAATCCAAAGAATTTTAAAGAATTCAAAATTATTCAGAATAAATTAATAAGCGTTCAAGGTGAACTCCAAATATATATATGGCATCTGATGATATTTTTTGAAATATCAGAAAATTTATTCAAATATTTTGATTCCTTCTGAAATTCTAAGTTTTTTTTTTTTAATCTGACGACCTTTTTTGTTTAAATCCTTTTAAATCATTCAGATGCTTGGAAATTTATTAAAAATTCTGAAATGCTTTAAAATCTCTTGAAGTTACTACAATCGATTATAAATACCTTATAATCATTTGCAATACCCTAAAATATTTCAAATAATTTTATATCTTTTGAAATCCCTTGAAGCTTTTCAAACTCTTGAAAATTGCTCAGAAAAAGAAAACCTAAAATCTTTAAAATCCTTTGAGATCCCTTCAAATTATTGAAACTAATTTTGGGTGTAGTTCCGAATAGTGGTTACCTTCGCAAATTTGAATTTAATGACGAAAACCATGAAAAACCCATAAAATCATGGGGTTTTCCATTTATTTTCGTAAATAATGGGAATTTCGAAAAATATTTCAAATAAAAGTTGTAGAGCATAAAAAAATCCATCTTTTGTATTCAGTACATTTTTTCTCTGAAACCATTTTTTGAAAAGAAAAATAAGATTTTCCAAAAATGAGCCTAGAAATAAAAATTTACTGGAAAATTTACGCATTTACGAAACAGCGTTCAGTTACGCTCGTCCCCTTTTCCAGGTTTAAGTGGAGGAGGGCAAAAAATATACTGACTAGTTACGAAAATGCAATCAGTTATGCTCGTCCCCTTTTCCAGGGTTAAGTGGAGGAGGGCAAAAAATATACTGACTAGTTACGAAAATGCATTCAGTTACGCTTGTCCCCTTTTCCAGGTTTAAGTGTGGGGGGGGGGAGGCTACACACATACTGATTAATTACGAAAATGCGTTCAGTTACGCTTGTCCCCTTTTCCAGGTTTAGGTGTGTGTGTGTGGGGGGGGGGGTACGCATTTACTGACTGGTTACGGAAAATTGTTCAGTCACGGTCGTCCTCTTTTCAAGGTTTAAGTGGGGGGAGGCTGCGCATTTACTGACTTATTACGAAAATGCGTCCAGTTACGCTCTTCCCATTTTCCACGTTAAAGTGGGGGAAGGGGGGCTACGCATTTACTGACTGGTCGTCCCCTTTTCCAGGTTTAATTGGGGGAGGGGGGGCTACAAATATACTGACTAATTATGAAAATGCGTTCAGTTACGCTCGTCCCCTTTTCCAGGTTTAAGTGGGGAGGGATATGCATTCACTGACTGGTTACGGAAATTTGTTCAATCACGGTCGTCCCCTTTTCCAGGTTTAAGTGGGGGTAAGCTACGCATTTCCTGACTGGTTACGGAAATGTGTTCAGTCATGGTCGTCCCCTTTTCCATGTTTAAATGTGGGGGGGGGGGCTTCGCATTTACTGACAGGTTACGGAAATGTGTTCAGTCACGGTCGTCCTCTTTTTCAGGTTTAATAGGGGGGGGATGAGAAAGAAAGGGAAAGGAGGGACAAGCGTGACCGAACGCATATCTGTAACTGTTTTCTTGTTTTTATTGTTTTTCCAACGCAATCTTCTTTTTCTCAAAAAATAATGGTTTTAGGCAGAAAGTGTTTCATACAAAAAAGATGTATTTTTATACTAGCTATAACTTTTATTTAAAACATTTTTTAAAATTCTTTGTGGTCACTGAGATAAACAAAAAAATCATGATTTTTATGGGGTTTCTTATGGTTTTTACCATGGAAACGTCCTTGTCGCCAATTTTCACTATGATTTTCGTAATCAGCGCATCAAAATACGTAAGTATACGTGGTTTTAACAAAATCGGAGGTAACTACTATTCGGAACTTCATCCCTAATTTTAATATAGATCTGAAGTACAGATCTGAATTAAATAGTTGTCAACCCTTGCGTTTTCCGTTATAATTTATTGAAAGATAAGCGACTCAGGTGATCTTTTTATTTAAAAAAGGGATTTGAGAAAAAAAGTGATTAAGGGTAACTGTGTACCCTGATTATTCTTAACAGTTACTTAAAGTGCTTTCTTACAGAAATTCTCTAACTTTTTCAATATTATTGCAGATTTTCCGTGATATGCTACCACCCTGATCTACGTAATGGATCTTTACAATAGGTAAGTAAAAGTTTGAATACAAAATATGGGTCACGAAATATGCCTGGGCAGAAATTTCCCCATCTTTCCCTATTTGATGTTGAGTTCGGATGGGGCCCCTAGCAGAATTTTTTGGTAGGGTTGTGGAAGGGCGAGCCTCCACTAGAACACCACTAGAAAGTCTAGTAGGTCCCACATGACCAAAGCGTTACGTTACCGACAGGGGCCCCACTAGTTTTCCCCACTAGAACCCGATTAGAAATACGGAAAACTCGTCAGAGCCCCACTAGACCCCTTTCAAAATTTCTGCACGGCATGGAGATTTAATGAAATCTGTTATAGCCAGTTTTCACGCAAACCTTCTCATTATACTGATAATGTAAAAACCGGGCTACAATTAACCAATTTAAGCCTAAGAATTGTAATATAAGCATAAATATTTTCATAGAATTTCTTTTTCTTTTAATAAAACTAGTTTCTCAAAAAGTTCGTTCCTCAAACGAAATATTTGAAGAATAAGAATAGATAGATATATTGTTTTTTAGAGAAAATTAAGTGAGATGTATATTTCAGATTGAAGAAAAAAAATTGTTCACAAAGTTACGGACATTTAAAATTTTTTTCCTCATATTAGCTGAATTTTTTATAAATATTCCAAAATTCAAAAAGGTGGGGTTTCGCTGAAAATATTCTCTACCATTTCTTCAAATTTTGAAAACATGAAAAGAAGATTTTCTGAAAATCCAACTCTTTATTATTTCTGCAGCATTTTTTCAAAATGTTCTGCTTGAGGAAGGTATCCTATCAGCTTTATTCGGGCTACACCATTTTTTATGTCACGAGAACTTATTTTCTGAAAATTTAATTTTCGAATTTTCCTCTTAAACGATGCAAGATATGACAAAAGAGCAAGATGCATTTTTGCAAAACTTTTCTATATATGCAAAGTTTTTTGTTAAATTTTTTTTGCATATATTTTAATTTTTTTTGCGTTGTTTCCGAGAAAAATGCGATAATTTGATTTCATGAAGAAAAATCTCCTGACCACAAAAATGAAACTAATCGGAACAAACATTATTTTTATGTATATAGTTTTAAATACCCAAAAATCTTTTAAATAGTTTCAAATCTCTAAAAAGGCCTTGAAATATTTGAAAAGATCTTCAAGTCTTTGAAACCCTTGGAAATCCCTCAATTCTTGTAAATGAATTTTTGGAATTTCAATAAAGTATTATAAAATCCGAGGGACACGTGATATAAACAATGTCTGATACAGCACTGACTATCCGAGCGTATAGGCCGTCAAGGGACATTCAGGGAGAGAGACAGAAGCAGTCAAGCGTGAAGCCAGCACAGCATCGATCAGCACAGAATAGGGACATGAGTGTACCTTAGGGTGGTCCAAAAATGAATTAGAAATTTTTTTTTCGTATTTTCATGCATATCGCCCGGAAATGTGTTCGAATCCACACATAATATTTTTATATTTTTCGAAGATGCTCTTATTGATATTTTTGAAGATTTCAGGTTACACAAATTATTTTATCAGTCTGGAGGTTCAAAACTAAAAATAAAATTAAAAATTGGATGGTTCCGTTAGTAATAGGTCGAGTTTAGCATTATTTGATTGAAAAATGCAAGAGTAAGCAAAAAAGTGGGATACATATATACATGAGTTGATTTCTCAATATCGATCAATCGATTGCAAACTCTTGAAATCGATTTATCGACATTCAACTTGAAAAGAACTATTATGATCAGTTAGGCCGTCAAAAAAACTGAATGTGAATAATATTTTTAATTTAAAACTGTCTTGAAATTAATAACTAAGTAAAAAGGGACTCATGCACAATTTTGATTTATAATTTGAGACATATTTCACTGATTAATCGTGTACTAAAAATATACATAAATTCAGAATATTTTGTTTACATATGATATATTAAGACATAATAATAATTCAACATATAATAGGGGCATAAGTGTACCTTAGGGTTGTCCCAAAATGAATTAGAATTTTTTTTCCGTATTTTTATGCATATCGCCCGGAAGTATGTTCGAATCCACACAAAACTAAATCCATTTTTTTTTAAAGACGTTTTTGTAAATTTTATTCAGATTCGTCGATCTTAGCTGAATTAAGTTGAAACTTAACATTTCTCTTCACAATAAGCCCTAGAATATGAATAAAATATTATTTTTCAAATATCACCCCATAAGTGAAAAATGCGTTTTGCGAGTTTTTGACGCTAGTTATGATTTTTTTGCAGTTTTTTAAATGCAAATTGTTTCTAAAACATAAAATACTACTTCATGCTGATAATTATATATTTAAACAAATTTGATAAACAATTTATTATTGTTTTTAGCAATTTTCTCTAAGAATAGAGTTAGAAATCGCGGTTTTTTCATAAATTTTCAACTTTTTGTACAATTTTCAATTAGAGGGATGTAATGGTCAATTAAGAATAACAAACATAATTCTTTGAACAATACATTTTCATTGTTGGTAATATTCTCTTAGAATAATGCTAGAAAATTGAGTTTTTTTCAGAAATTTTCCACTCATTGTCCAATTTTCAATTAGAGTAAGGTGAATAATTAATTAAAGTCAACAGAATTGATTGGTTGAAGAATTTATTATTATTATTGTCAATAATATTAAATATGAATAATGCTAGAAAGTCGCAGTTTTTTTCAAATAGTTTGCACTTTTCGTATATTTTTCAATAAGTGTGATGTAATACCTAATTCAGGTTAATACACATATATGTTCAAACAATTTATTATCAATGTTAATAATATAATCTTAGAATAATTCTAGAAAATTTAATTTTTTTCAAAAAGTTTCCATTTTTTGTCCAATTTTCAATCAGAGTGAGATAAATAATTACTTAATGTTAACAAAATCAATTGTTTAAACAATTTATTATTATTAATAATAATATTCAATTCGAGTAGTGCCGGAAAGTTACGGTTTCTACTGAAATTTTTAACCTTTTACCCACTTTTTACTCAGTAAAGTAATTCATAATGCAAGTTAACAAACATAGTTGTTTAAAAAATTTATTATTATTTATAACTCTTTTCTCTTAGATAAATGCTGAAAAGTTGCGGTTTTTTCTGAATTCTTAAACTTTTTCTCCACTTTTCACTTAGTGAAGTAATATTTAATGCATGTTAAGAAACAGGCTTATTTGAATAATTGATTATTATTTTATTATTATATTATTATTTATAAGGAGGGGGAGCCATATTAAAATATACAAAAAGTTAAGGTGTTCAGAAAAAACCTCAACTTTCTTGCATTATTCAAATTGAACATTGTTAACAATAATAATAAGGTATTCAAACAAATAATTTTTTGAACTCTAAGTAAGCATTCACCTCACTCTAACTGAAAATTGGACAGAGAGTGAAAATTTGTTGAAAAACCCGTAATTTTCTAGCATTATTCTGAGAGAATATCATTAAAAATAATAAATAATTGTTTAAACACTTATGTTTGTTAACATAATTTAAGTATAACCTCACTTTAATTGAAAATTGTACAAAAAGTGGAATTTTTTTTAATCGCGACTTTCTAAATCTATTCTAAGAGAAAATTGCTAAAAACAATAATAAATTGTTTAAACGATTTATTTGAACATATAATCATCAGTATAAAGTAGTATTTCATGTATTAGAAACAGAATGCATAAACAAACCGCAAGAAATCATAATTAGCGCCAAAAATTCGCAAAACCCATTTTTTCAGTTATGGGGTTTTTTTGGGACCCTATAAAACATACTTATGAACGTGATATTTGAAAAGTGATATTTTATTCATATTCCATGGCTAATTTTAAAGAGAAATGTTGAGTTTTAACTCGATTCAGCTAATATTGACGATTCTGAATTAAATTTACAAAAACGTCTTTTTTTCTTGTGAGAAATACGTGTTGAACTTCGTGGGACTTGCGCCACCTCTAAATATCATTTTTTTTTTCAAAACAAAAAACAGATTTATTTTTTTCTGAACTTGAACAAATTTTTGGACAATATGCATGGAACTTCGGAGAAAAAAAATTTTGGACCACCCTAGTCTATCTTATTGAGAATCCTTAAAATAATATAAAATCACTATAATCCTCGAAAATAATAAAATACCTTGAAATCCGTTCACAATACCTTAGAATCTTTTGAAACATAAAACCTTATAGATCCTATAGAATTTTTCCAAAATCCTGATATCCTTCAAAATACCCTAAATTCTTTAAAATCCTTTAAAATTTCTTTAAAATGTTGAAATCTATTGAAATTCCTTGGAATCTTTTAAAATATCCTTTTAAATATTTCAAAAAAATGTTTAATCTTTGAAATAATTAAAAATTTTTTAATGTTTGTGAATAGGTTATTTGAAATTTCATGATAATATTATAAAATCCCTTGAAATCTCGTGGAATTATATAATATCTGATGACATTCCTTAAAATCCCTTTCAATATTTAAAGTTCTAGGAAATCCTTTTAGATCCTAGAAAATTCATTAAAATACCTTGCCGAAAGCCTTTAAAATTACTTAAATCCTCTGAAATATTACATAATCCGGTTAAATCCATTGCAATTCCTTAAAAATTCTTTGAAATATTTGCAAATCTTGGATTTTCTCCAAAATCACTTGAAATCTTTTTAAATATCTCACCTTAATCCGATAAGCTTGAAAAATGTTGAATGATTTTTCGGGTAGTAGTAATTTCAAAAATTGTAAAAAAGTCTTTATTTTTGTGGATATTTTTCTACAGAATAATGAAAAAAAAGTACTGATAACGATCCTCATTCTCTTCTGATAGAAAGGAAGTTGACGTACAGAGAATTTCTGGAAAGTTGTGTTTTAGTATAAATACTAGCCGCTATCTCAGTCGCACTTCTAATTTATCGCACTTATTTTTAATGATAGATGAACGAGGAAAAACTAGTTTTTCTGAGATATTTGTACAATCTTGTAAAAATATTGCACTAAATGTTATCTAGTTTTTAAACTCATGAAGAAGTCTTTCAAGGACCGTTCATGTATTACGAGACGCTTTATTCTGACCAATATTTTAGCGAGATTGCTTCTTACATTCAATAATCAAATCAAATAATATTTTTATATTTTTTGAAGATGCTTTTATTGATATTTCTGAAGATTTCAGGTTACACAAATTATTTCGTCAGTCTGGAGGTTCAAAACTAAAAATAAAATTAAAAATTGGTTCGTTCCGTTAGTAATAGGTCCAGTTAAGCATTATTTGATTGAAAAATGCAAGAGTACGCGAAAAAGTGGGATAAATCTACATGAGTTGATTTCTCAATATCGATCAATCGATTGCAAACTCTTGAAATCGATTGATCGACATTCAACTTGAAATGGACTATAATAATCAGTTAGGCCGTCAAACAAATTGAATGTGAAACATATTTTTAATTTAAAACTGTCTTGAAATTATTAACGAAATAAGAATGGATCAATGCACATTTTTGCACAGAATAATTACAGATAATTTTGCACAAAATTACTACATTTTTAATCGTTTTCAAATGTTTTGAAATGATATATTATGCAGAAATATGTGGCCTTTAACACCGCACCTTAACACGATAAGCTTGAAAAATTTTGAATGATTTTTCGGATAGTAGTAATTTCAAAAATTCTGAAAAAATCTTAATTTTTATTGATCTTTTTTACAGAATTATGGAAAAACATCAAAATTCGAATCTAATTATAATGATATTGAAGTCTGTATAACGTTATTACAATATTTATTGTAATTACTAAACCTTAACGTTATAAATATTCTATCAAGTTGATTCGCTGCCGTTACATTTTAAAATAAGTAATTCAAGTAACTCGAAGTAATCCTAGTTTTTCAGAGTAATCCACTTTTAATCGGGGGTAATTCACATTCAAGCCAGGTAATTCAGAGTCGTTCATGTAACTTGGGGTAATCCACTCGTAGGCCGGAGTAATCCTATTGTAATACACTTGTAATTCAAATACTTTGGAGTAATTCAGATACTTTAAAGTAATTTAGATGATCCACGTAATCCACTTGTAATCTATATCAATCCAGAGTATTTTATTGGTCATCCAGATAATTCTTAGCAATTCAGGTAATCCAAGGAATCCACTTGTAACCTAGTTTTTATCCGGAGTAATCCACTTTTAATCGGGAGTAATCCACATTCAAGCCAGGTATATCAGTCATTCAAGTCACTTGGAGTCATCCATTCGTAGGCCGGAGTAATCCTATTGTAATACACTTGTAATTCAAATACTTCGGAGTAATTTAGGTAATCCAATCAATCCACTCGTAATCTAGACAAATCCAGAGTAATTCATTGGTTATCCAGATAATTCGTAGTAATTCAGGTAATCCAAGGAATCCACTTGTAACCTAGTTTTTATCCGGAGTAATCCTCTTTTAATCGGGAGTAATCAGGAGTAATTCTTTCTTAATCCAAATAATTTGGAGTAATTCTGGTAATCGGAGTGATCCGCTTATACTCCAGGTAATTCGAAGTACTTTAGGTAATCCGAATAATTAAATTATAATTCAGAGTGATCCAGTTAATTTTGAGTAATTTAAATAGGCCATATAAATAGTTTTCAACTAATTTGTAAAAAATCTCTTGTTTTCTTTTTTTTTGAAAATTACTTCTCTTAACTGGAAATCTGACTATTCCATTTTTGATTGAAAATGGATCTTCTTCTGTCAAAAATTCATGTATTTTGTGAAAAATATGTCTTTCTCTGTGAAAAATCAATTCTTTTTGTTGAAAATTCATGATTTTGGTTGAAAATGCAACTTTTTTGTAAAAAAATAATCTATTCAGCAGAAAATTAATTCATTTTGGTGAAAAGTCTTTCTTTTTGTTGAAAATTCAACGGTTTGGTTAAACATTTAAATATATTCTTGAAACTTCTTTTTTTTGTGTTGAAAATTAATTTTTTTAACTGAAAATTTTACTACTTTATTTAAAATTTTGAATAGATCTTTTTCAGTTGAAAATTCATGTATTCGGTTGAAATTTCGTTTTTCTTTTTAGGAGAATAAATTTTCTTGGTTAAAAGCTCAACTACTTTCTCGAACTGCTTTGTTAAAAATACCGGTTTTTTCTTGGAGAGGAATCATTTTAGTTGAAAATTCATCATTCTTGTTGGAAATTTAACTATTTTGATAACAAAAAATCGTTATTTTTTTTAATTATATA
>CAKNYM010052626.1:172469-184519 GCA_932195095.1 Andricus curvator | reverse complement strand
TATATATATACCATTAAACCATTTCCCTTTCAGGGTAGGCGTGACACTACCCGATTCGGGTAGTGTTTCTAGGTTTTTCTTGTAGTTATAAATAACTACAAGTGTGGGCTCACCACACCCACGATGTGCCAACAGCACTCATGTTAGTATTCTTGAATGGTCACCCATCCAAGTACTAACCGCGTCCAAGGCTGCTTAACTTCAGTGATCTGACGAGAACTGGGGTTTTCAGCGTGGTATGGCCGTTAATTAATTAATTTTTTTAATTAAACATGTCGCTAATCGATTTTTTGTTTAAAATTGTACTATCTATTTAAAAAAATGTCAGGTTAAAAATGCCTATTTTTTTATTGAAAAGGCCACTATTTTCTATTTTTGTTTCAAAATTCATCTCGTTTGGTTAAAAATTCTATTATTTGGTTGAAAAGTCATCTTTTTATAAAAAATTCAACTACCTTGCTGAAAATTTATTTTTTTTAGGTAAAGGCTCATCTCTTTGGCGGAAAATTTAACTATTTTCATAAAAATTCGTTTCATGTTTGGTTGAAAATAAATTTTTTTTAACTGACAATTAAACTATTCCATTTTTGGTTAAAAATTTATCATTTTCAGTTAAAAATTTAACTATTTGGTTAAAAATTTATCTTTTTTATTTGAGACTTCAACTTTTTGGTTGAAAATTCGTCTTTCTTGCTAAAAATTTAATCTTCTTGTTTGAAACTTTATGCTTTTTGGTTAAAAATGCAATTGTTTAGTTAAAATATTAACTGTTACATGCTTCGTTGAGAATTCATCTTTTTTGGTTGAAAAGTCCATTATTCGACTTAAACTTGAACTATTTTGTAAAAAAAATAATATTTTCATATTTGCAAAGTCAACTATTTGCTTTTAAATGAACTTTTATGTTCAAAACTCTACTCTTTTGTAGAAAATTCATCTTTTTAGCATAAAAATTCAACAGTTTGGTAGATAGTTGAACTATTTCGTTGAAAATTAAACTTTTTGGTTGAAAAATCATATTTTTGGGTTGAAAGTGTAACTTTTTGTAGATAATTCGTCTTTTTGACGCTGAAATTAAATTTTTTTTTGGGAAATTCATGTGCTTTGTTGGAAAGTCGTCTTTTTGTGTCGAAAATTAATCTTGTTTGTTCAAAATTCAATTTTATTATTATGGAACTCGAAATTTTCCTATAATTTTTTGCGAATCCTATATAGAATTGACAAAAAATATATTTAAATCATCCAGATTCTTTTTTGAAAAATTTGAAAATCTTATTGAATTAAAAATAATTTGTCAAACAAAAAATATTTGTTAGTGTATCTAGGAATTTTGACATAAATTGTTTTTTTTTAAACCTTTCAAAACGCTTTAGATTATTTTGGAATCTTTTCAAAACTTCTAAATACATTTTAAAATGACTCGATTATCTTCCAAATTAATGATTGTTAAATTATCATTTATTATTCAAAATTTTTTTTGGAAATTCATGTACTTTGTTGAAAAGTCGTCTTTTTGGGTAGAAATTTAATCTTGTTTGTTCAAAATTCAATTTTTTGGTTCAAAATTCAACTATTTGGTAGAAAATTCACATATTTTGTTAAAAAGTCATCTTTCTTGATTGAAAAATATCTTTTTTGTAAAAATTAATTTTTTTCCGATTTAAAAGTCCACTGTTTACTCAAATGTTCGACATTTTAGCATGAAAACTTTACTCTTTTGTTGAAAATTCATTTTTTATAATAAAAAAGTCATCTTTCTTGGTTGAAAATAAACTTTTTTTATGAAAATTCAACTATCTTATAACAAATTTGCCTTTTTGTCTTGAAAATTCAAATATGTGATTGAATTTCAATCTTTTATGTTTGAAAATTTGACCATTTGATTGAAAATACATCTTTGTTTGCTAAAAATTCAACTATTTTTTTAGATATTGAACAATTTGGAAAAAATCTAATCATTTCTGGAAAATTTAATTTTCTTTTTCAACTATTTCGTTGAAGTCATCATTTTTGTTCGAAAATTCATCTTTTATGGTAGAAAAGTTATTCTTCTTGGTTGAAAATTGATCTTCATTGGTTGAAAAGTAACTTTTTTGTTAAAAATCTAAGTGTTTTTGAAAAAATTCGTCTTTTTGGCTTGAAAATTGTACTATTTGGTTGAATCTTTAACTATTTTTTGGAAAACTCGTCTGTTCTACTGGAAAGTTCATCTATTTGGTTGTTAATAAAACTCTTTGTTTGAAAATTATTACTATTTTGTTTTGAAAATGTGTCTTTTTGTGTTGAAAATTCATCTCTTTGGGTAGAAAATCTTTTCTGGTTGAAAATTCAACTATTTTGTTGAAAATGCAATATATATTTCGGCTTGAAATTTCAGAAATTTAAAATGTCTGTTTTTGTATTCAATATGTTATCTACATTAATTTTATTTAAAAGACTTTATAAACGTAAAATCTGCCTTTGGCCAACAGTTACGTTACTTTCGGGGAGGGGGAGGGGGGGGGGGTAAAAAAGGCAAACAATTGGTAACATAGTTTATCGATGGCCCATAATTGGAAAAATTTTCCTTGTGACAAGAAAGTGGCTTTCAAAAGCCAGGCCTTAAAAAAAGGGATTTTTCGTTAACTAGGTTCGGATCAATCGACCAGTAGTGTTTTACCCTGGCGGCGGCCCCACCATGCCTCGACTACACCACTGCTCAGCACTCAAAAAAATAAAGCTCTAAATATCGGGCTTGTGAAACATTTTAATGAGTTGCATTTCATTTATCTACTGATTTCTGAAAACATCATCATTAAACACACAAACACTCATCTAGAAAAATAAATGCTCGTCACGGTTGAGGTAAAAAGCACGCAACAGTTAATACATATTCGTGCCATCTCATGAATTTTCAGGCAAAAACCGTATACATATGCATATATTATTTAACAGGTAAACATTGCACGTATGTGCATACATATGCATAAGTAGTGTATGTATGGCCAGATATGTGCCTGAGTTCCATTTATCTCTGAAAGTGTAACGAGGCATTTAACGTGCACTTGACATACCCGTATGAAAGCAAATATCGCTATGAACGAAAAAGGCTCAATGACGAAAACGAAAAAGAGAGTGAGGTAGAAAATAAAGCGACAATTTGCCATCAGCCGCGAGTATAAATATTTAACGTTGTTATACTGCTTCAAATAAAACGCGTTAAATTTATCGCTAGTCACTCGATAAATTGTATAACGTTGATTGCCGCTGGTCATTTTTTATAGTCTGCATTCAAGAGCAGTTAATGTATCCTATATTGTTTAAAGTATGCGGATAAACATAAACATAAACATGATAATTTTCTAGAAAATTAGCTCTTTGAATCCAATTCAGTAGAAATTTTACTAATGCAATTAGTAGCATTGAGCCTGACTGCTGAATTAATAATTTGATAATTTCCTATTAAATTTCTGTTCTGTGGTTCGATTCCCAGAGGAGGGAAAGGAGATCTTGTTTCAGAAAAAAAAAAAATTAAAGATGAAATTTATGTTACTTGATAAATTAGAAAATGTCCCTAGTGGAAATTTTTTTACAAAAAGGTACAGAAAACTAAAACTATTTTCACGTGAATATACAAATAAATACAATAAATTACAACAAAAATTACAATAAAAACTGAACTTCAAATTAAAACACTCAAAGTGGAATACTTTTAAATTTTAAACTTTTAAAATTGAAGCTTAAAAAAATGTTAATTCAAGCGCTCACTAATTTTCGCTCATGAAAGCTATGAACACCTCTCAATTTAATTTTTTTCAATTAAAAGCCGTTAAACTGCAAAATCTAAAATTTTGACTTTTCTACATTGTACAGTTGAAAGATAAAAAAAAAAGAAATCCACAGTATCATTTTCAATGTTATGAATTGAAGAATGAATCAAAACATTGAAATTTTTTTTAAATCTTTTTAAATATTCTTTCAAAAATTTGTTAAAAAAAAATCATTTGAATATTTTCCAGGAATCTTATAATAATTTTATTATCTTGGAACTTCAAATTTCCCTACCATTTTTCGCAAATCCTATAAAAGTAAAAAAAAATTACCTCAAAATCATCCAGATTCTTTTCTGAAAATTTTGGAAATCTTATTGAATTTAAAATAATTTTTCAAAAATAAAATATTTGTTAGTATTTCTAGGAATTTTGATATCAATTTTAAAAAAATTTAAAACCTTTCAAAACGCTTTAAATTATTTTGGAATCTTTTTCAAACTTGTAAATACATTTTAAAAATACTCGATTATCTGCCAAATTAATGATTGTTTAATTATCATTTATTATTCAAAACATTTTTTTAATCGTTTCAAATATTCACTTAAAATTAATTTTTCAAAATAAAAAATCAATCTTAATTTTCCCAGCAAACTTAAGACAATGTTTTTATTTTCTTGAAACCTTTAAAGATCCTTAAAAAGCTTTAAAATTTTATTTCGATGTTTTCAACAATCCAAATTTAGTTTTTTATTTTTCGAAATCTTTTCCAGTTTGAAATTAAGTTTAGATCTTCTCAAAACTTATAAATATCTCTTAATCTAACTGATATGTTTTCCAAATTGATAATTGTTCAATTATTATTTATGCATCAAAATTCAATACTTTCACTTACATATTGAAAGCTTGTTCAATAGAACAAACTATTTCAAATAATTCAGTTCAAAATTGTTTTGTTTACCTTCTTGTTGAAAATCAATTTTTGAAACTTAAAATTCAACTATTCCATTTTTTGTTAAAAATTTATCTGTTTCAGTTAAAAATTCAACTATTTGGTTGAAAATTCATCTTCTTGGTTATAAAATCAACGTTTTGATTGAAAATTTAAACATTCTGCTAAAAATTCGTTTTTTCTTTTGGTTAAGAATTAATTTTCTTGACGGAAAATGTAACTTTTCTTTTTTTGTTGTTGAAATATTAAATGTTACGTGTTTCGTTAAAAATTAAATTTTTTGGTTGAAAATTCATATTTTCGGGTTGAAAAATTAACTGCTTTTTAGAAAATTCCTCTTTCTGGTTTGATAATTCAACAATTTGGTAGAAAATTTAATTATTCGGTTGAAAATTAATTTTCTATTGCTAATTCATTATTTTGATTACTGATTAAACGATTTAATGAGTATCCATTAGTGTCTTCTACTATTTTTTTTCCTAAAATGTATCCTTTATAAGTTGAAATTCAACTATTTTGTAGAAAATTTATGTTTTTTGTTGAAAAATTAATCTGTTTGGGTACACATTTTCACTCAAATAGTTTACTTTTTAACACAAAATCTAATTTTTCAACAAAAAAAAAAAAGATTTTTCAGTCAAGAAAGAATATTTTTTAACCAAATTATTGAATTTTCAAGCTAAAACGTAAAAATTTCCACACAACAGATAAATTTTCAACCCTAAATTAGGAATTAAAAAAAATTAATTTTTAATGAAATTTCAGAACGAAGCGATATGAAAATAAATGTATTATATTCAAAGAAATTTGAAATGATCAAATATTTCATTAACGTTAAATATATAATAGATTTGGATTATTTTAATGAACTTCACTGATTGTTGATTAATTTTAGTACTTGACAGTTGTTTAATTAAAAAAAATTAGAATAGTAAAAATTAAAAGTGGACTATAATCAACATTAAAATTATAATATGTTAAATCAATTTTGTTTCGTTTATAAATTATACATGTTTATAGAAGCTTTTCAATTTAAAGTGGTAATTTTTCGAGTTGGAAAAGCTTGAAACTTTACCATTTATTGCTATTTTTGTCAATTAAATAACCATTTTTTCGAATTGACCTTAAAAATGTCATTTGCGAATATTTTCGATTTTTACCATTTTTAATTTTGTGTTTTTTTTTGTGAAAAATAGAGCCTGTCCATAAACAAAATCTAAATTTATAAATTTTTACTGAAAGCCATTTTTTGTAGATTAGGGTAGCCGAAAATAAAAAATTCTAAAATTCGAAATCGCTATAATGTGAAAAAGTAGCGTATTGGAATCCTAAAAAAATATAAATAATTCAGAATCGATAGATATCCAGCTTGGTTACCCGCGCTTGAAAGTAATGTTTAATAAATTTCTCGTTTGCAGAGTTTTACCATTTTTTCAACTTTAATTTTTTTGTTACATTCCTGGAGGTCGAGAAAGTCTTCCCAATTTTTTAGGGGTTTTATTTAATCATTTTCTAAGAGATATTTCCTATTTAGTTCACCCCTGTTTTCGGAAAAAACTCTTAACACCTGTGTAAATAGGAAAAGTATTTTTTCGGGTTTTTGAAAACTTTTCAGTGACAAAAATACACCAGGAACAAAATCGTGATAGCCCAGGAATCAAAATTGGAAATACAGCGATTCGAAAAAATAAATTTATTTTAGTATTTAGTGAAATAATCTTTACAACTTGTGGTTTAAAATTTTTGTCAATCATGTATAGGCTTTTTCATTATAGAAATACACTAGAGGAAAAATTGACAGAATCCAGGAATCGAAATTAAAATTACAAAAACATTTGCAATTTGGTATTTAATAGAATTTTACTTGACTGTATTTATATACTAAAAAAGCCCACACATGCTCAGAAAATTTTTAAAACCACAATTTACAAACATAATTTCAGTTAATACCATAAACCATATACCCTTAAAAATTCTTCTGTATTGTGATATTTGTTTATAAAAATGGATTCCATTGTTCGTCTTTTATGAGTATTTTTTTCTCCAGCCAGAATTTTAATATTGTTAAAATCAAAATGAAAGTAATGGTTTTGTGTTCCAACAATGTTGTGATAGACCTGTATTCAAATTTCCAACTCTATAATCTCTTTTATGTTCCGAAACTCTAGTTTTTAATGTTCTACCTGTTCCACAAATATACACTTTTTCACAACAATTAAATTTAATGAGATAAACCATTCCAGACAAATTTTCGGTGTTATCAATATCTTTTTGATTAATTAAACATTTTTTAAGAGTGTTTTGATTGCTAAAATAAACATTTATGTTAAATTTTTTTACCGATTTTCTCAACCTTTCCGAGAGTTCTTGAACATAAGGTAACGTAACTTTTAGATCTGATTTTTTGTGCATGTCAATCCAGTTATTTTTCTTATAGAACCATAATAGATTTCATGAATTTGTTCTGGAATAATATTATTTATTAAAGGAAGAGGATAATTATTTTGAACTAATGTGATTTTAATTTCATCTAAATTTTCTTTTCTGAATTTTATATCACACATTTTGATGCATCTATCAATTAAACCTTCAATATCTACCAGACCATGAAGCTTTTTTAAACCAATTGGTAATCAACTCACCTTTAGGTATTTTTATAATTTGTAAATCAAGATAATTAATTGGATTGTTATGTTCAAGTTCGAATGTAAACTGTATGGAGTTTTCAATACTATTAAAATTATTTATGAAAGCATCAATTTTTCCTGTAGGAACAATAGCTAAAATATCAGCCACGTATCATTTATATAAAATAGGTCTGAAATTTAATTTTTTCAAAGCTCTTGTTTCTACATCTTCTAAGACCAAATTTGCAACTATAGAAGACAATGGAGAACCCATAGGACAACCATTCAATTGTTTATAATACTTATCATTAAAAAAGGAAACCATGTTATTAAAAACAGTTCTAGTAGCGATTAAAAATTCATTTTTGTTTATTGTAGTTAGATTATGATTTAGTATTAGTTGTTTTTCGATGCGATCTAATGCAAGATCGAATGGAATGTTATCAAACATTGAAACAACGTCCAATGAAACTAAAGACTATCTTGGAGGAACTTTAATTGTATTTGAAATGTCTTTTAAATCCCAGTTATTTTTAACAAATGATTCTGTGTTTCCTGAAACCGGTTTTAAAACATTAGAAATATATTTGGATAAGTTGTATGTAGGAGATCCAATTGTGGAAACAATTAATCTCCATTTCAAATCTGGTTTATGCACTTTTGGTAGAGAATAAGCTTCTGCTACAGTACTATTGTGTGTTTTTAATTTATATGCAATATGTTCATTAATTAATCTTTTTTTATCCCATCTAATAGCTATATCTTTACGTTTTTCTTGTATTGTTGGAACAAGACTAGTTTTGATCGTTTTATACAAAATATCATTGTTAAGCATGTTTTTCACAGTTTTATTATAATTATCTCTGTTAACTGCTACCGTTATATTACCTTTGTCTGCGTTTACAAAAAGATTCTTGAAGTTATTAATTAGACTATGGTTTGAGAATAATTGAGTAACTGTTTTTCTGATACTTAGTTTCTGATATTCATGTTCTACATTTTTTAAACAATTTTCTATATTGCCAACCATGTTATCGACAGGTAACTTATTAACATTGAAAGGAATACCAAATTTGTGACCCAGTGCTAACACAGAAAATACGAAATGTAATCTTTACATCGATTTCAGAGTAATCTTTACTTGCAAGAAAAATTAACTTCACATGTTAAGATTTATCCACCATTACCCGCAACAAAAATGCACTTATATTTTTTTATGTGAAGGTTTCAGCTATCTCATCCGTGATTTCGAAATTTGAGATATTTTTCAAACATCTTTAAAATTTAAAATTTTTATAATCATTTTTTCACTGTGTTTTTTATTTCAATTTTTAAACATTTTGTTTCGAAATTTTATTTGGTTCTATGAAACTTTTAAATCAAACTGTGATTCAAATTACACAAATTAAACTTGTTTATACAATTTTGTATGTGTGCTGGACCTAAGGCATTGTTTTTACATTTAATTAGGAACGTATAACTAATTGAAATTCAAGTATTTTAAATTAGATTACAATCAAATTCAAAATCTCATTTAACGTCGAATAATCAAGTTAATGTATAGGATTCCTGAAAATAAAACAAGAATTCAGCGATCACATTTGGATAAACACCACAAAATGCTATTGCAATTCTTAAAAACAAAAAAATTTGTTTTTTTGCACAAAAATAAAAAAGATGAAGGGAAAATCAGAAGAATGCGTTTCGGTGCTCACACAGCACCCTTATCAAACACATAATAAGGTATCATCAACATACCGAAAGTAAAAGGGCAAAACAAAATCCAGCTTCTTGAAAGCAAAGACCTTTAAATCTTCCATAACTATTTCTGCTAAAATCGGAGAAATGACTGAACCTATGAGAGTACCGAATTTTTGCCTATAAAAACATCCATTGAATTTAAAATAAGTTGAGTTCCTAATGAAAACTATCCCTTCAATAAAATATTTTGACTTCATGGAGTAGGTGTTTTTATATTATCACATCTATTTAAAATTGCCTGTTTAACCAATTCAAGGGGTATACTTGGAAACATTGCAACAACATCCAAAGAAATCATTACATGGTCATCAGGAACAGTTTTTTGAATAATAATTTTTTGCAATTCCCAGCAATTTTTAATATTGTATTTGGAAGTTGTAATTGAGTCTTAAAATATCAAATTGAAGTTTTGTTCTAAATTTTTCGTGGGAGTGTTAATGGTTGAAATAATCAATCTCAAAGGATAGCCATCTTTATGAATCTTTCTCAAACCATAACATCTTGCATGAACTGTGTCTCCGGTATTTATATCAGTCCATCTTATATCCTCTCCCAAAAGACCTTTCATTCACCAATTGTCTAGAATCTTGAAAGTGTTTCTTCTTAATTGTTTCAACGGATTTTCATTCAATAATTCAAATTTATCACGATTGGAAAGTAAATCCTCCATATCCCAAATATAATCCGATTTCTTCATACAAACTGTAATATTGCCTTTATCAGCATTCATGTAAATTATATCAGGGTTGTTTTTAAGGAAACCTTTCGTTATCTTGAAACCTTCAGAAATTTTACGATCAATACTACTAATGTGCAAACAATATTTATCAACAAAGCTCTTCGACAAGTGTAAAACCTTGTTTCGGAAATCCTGTTGATCTAATATTAGAATTTTGTGTATATTTGATTCGACATCTTTGACTATTTCCATAATTTGTTACGACTTACTTTTTATCACATGATTACTAAAACCTTTACCTAATCTGAGAATATCTGTAACTGAATCAGGAATTTGAATATTTGCCAAATTTACAAACCAAGGATCCTTATCTTCTTTTTCAAAAATCTTGTGTAAATTTAAATTTTGCTCTTGAATATTAGTTTGTTGATCAATCAAAATAGAAAGTTTGTTCTCATGTTTTTTATCATCGTTTAAAAATCTTCGATTAAGGAAAATCTGGTGTTTTAAAAGATCAATGATTTTATCTTGTGGCAAACATCCTTCTAATTCACTTTTGATTCTGGAAATTTTTACTTTAAAAAAATTAACATGATTTGTAACATCCTTGATCAGTAAATTCAGCATTGAGAGTTTGAAATTCTTTAAATTATGTTCAAATTGTCTATTGCAAAAATGACTGTGAAAAGCAGAATCTCGAAATTTGTTATCCAAGAAAAATATTTTTTTAGGTAAAACATCATTTCTTCGACATTCAATCAAAAACCTTCTGTGAAGGATACTGCCTCTTGATTTTTGGTTGATATCACACCATAATTTAACCTTTCTGAAGGCTTCAGGACAATATGCAACTTTGATCTGATTAAGAAACATCATTTCAAAAAAAGGGTGGTTAGAAATGACCTCCAATCCAAGTCAGCTAAATTGAAATTTAAGAATTTTAAATTAGATTAAAATCAAATTCAAAATCCCATCTAACGTCCAATAATGGACAAACACCACAAAATGCTCCTATTGCAATTCCTAAAAACAAAAAAAAATGTGTTTCTTTGCACAAAAATAAAAAAGAGGAAAGAAAAATGAGAAGGCAACCAACCAAATCCCGTTCCTTCTCTTTTTTATTTATATCGTCTTTTTTATTTTTATTATTATCAAATCACAATATGAAAGCATGCACAATATTTACCAACGTTTCGGTGCTCGCACAGCACCCTTATCTTTGGTTTTATCTTGGATTTGGTTGGTTGCCTTCTCATTTTTCTTTCCTCTTCTTTATTTTTGTGCAAAGAAACAAATTTTTTTGTTCTTAGGAATTGCAATATGAGCATTTTGTGGTGTTTGTCCAAATTTGATCGTTGAATTCTTGTTTTATTTTCAGGAATTCTATACGTATAACTAATCTTCTATTGGTGTTAATCCAATTTCCGATGTGTTTCCTCAGGGTTTTCTGTCAAAAAAAGTAGTGTTTCATCAAGCAGAGTTTATTGTCCATCCTTTAACTTGAAGCCTGACTATTGTGAATGGATCTAGACCCATTTTTTCTGGGGAAAAATGTCGGAGGGTCGCAACCTCAACATTTCTTGCGATTGACAGGGTGTTGAGTAATATAGTTATGGTGTTTACATGCCCATTGGGACAGTCATGGTATTATGACTTGAAAGCTCTCCCTATTTTTTTCTACCTTCTTCACAGAAGCCATACAGCCCCGAGACTGGAAAAATAACCGAGATTTTCTCACCCCTTTCACACTTTCGTTTTTTTCTCTCGATCTTCTGCATGCTATTTTTCAGTGCCTCAAGATACGGGAATATTGTTTTAAAACAAGAATTTGTCCCTTGTGAGAAAAAGGGAGAAGAATCAAACAGAATCTCGTTTAGTGAGAAACTGCCTTGACACGATAAGATGCATCCTTTACAATATTCCATGTCTTTCTTTGCACCCTTGAGATGGAGGTTGGTGGAAAAGTGACGATTTTGTGGAAAGTAAAGTCAGAGCTTCGATATTCGTTTTTACATGAAGTTGACATGTCTGTCGAGAGCAAGAAAGCATTGGTCTTGCGGGAAAGCTCTCGAGTGCTAGGAAAATTTATCCAAGAAAAGTTTGCTCTAACTTCTCAAAATTTATCAGTTCTCTCCTGACAGGAAGTCAAATCTTTTGACTGAATACGAGAAGTGGAAAAACGCTTTTTGTATTTTTTCCAATGTTTTATCGAGATCAATTATTCTCAGGAAGATATTGATAACTTCCCGCTTAATGGTACGGAAAAATCAAAGGGAGGGGGT
>CAKNYM010052626.1:118263-172459 GCA_932195095.1 Andricus curvator | reverse complement strand
GAAAATTCCAGCCTGCATATATTATCTTGGCTTATGGCCGATATCAATATCAAATGAATGATGTAAAAAGAGAAAGACATTCAGTGATGTGGATAAAGCTACTAAACATTTTTCCTTTTAATTACTTGATAGGTTAATTGAAGCTGAAATAGGATTACAGAAGAAATCTACTTGCAGGGAAATTAATGGAAATGAGGAAAAGAGTTCAGCTCGTGATTGATATAAATTGTAGAAGAAAAGCAATTGAAGAAGAAAAACTCTTTTGTCCGTTTTTCTCTTCCTTGACATAATACCTCCTTTACCAGCAATACGATTTTTAATGCTGACTTTCGTAAATTAAAAAAATAGCATCGCCTTTTTAAGCATTTTTTCTATCCGAAATCTTTGAGGCTTTAAAGAATGATAACATTTGTAAAAAATAGACTTGGCAATTGTGTATAAATTCTTGTTTTTAAAAATTTTTCAGTTGACTTTGTGCTGTAGTCTTTTATTTTCGATGTAAGGTCGAGTAAAGTCTCATTTTTCAAAACTGTATTAAAAACTATTACAGTTTTTAATATAAATAATTCTGTAAAAACCATTCTTGAAAAATAAAATTAAACATTTTCCAATTCTATACATTTTAATCTGATTGAGAATGAAAATGAGCTTTATTTAAATACATTCAAATCCACCATCCTTAAAGGGATTTTTTATTTTTTATTTTTAAAGCATGTTATCGGAAAGTTAAGAACAGAATTATAACCTTTATGATTAAAAAATTGTTTACAATTTGAATTTTCTCTTCTAGAAATCAATTTTTAGAACTAAAGTTCCTCATTTGGAAAGTGTGATTTACAAAAGTGCAGAAAATCCATAATTTTTAGTGATAAGCATAAGTTTCAGTTAGTGCAATGTGGTCAAAGGAATATGAACAGAATTTTTTTTTCAATTTCATAAAATAATTATTATAATAGCCTCACTGTCAATAACTATACTAAAATCTCTAATCAACAAATTAGATGTTATTTTTCTAAATCTACATTCTTAAAATATGACGATGACATTAAAAAACAAACTGAAAATCGCCACTAAAAGTTACATTCAGGCAATGTTGCAACTAATCAGGTTTTCGACTCGTGCGATTTCGTTTATGTTAAGCAATCTTTAAATTGAAATATAAAAGTAATAATAATACAACATTTTGTATTTCATCGTATCTATTGCCTATAATTATAGAAAAGATAAGAAAGCACAATATTTTGTATGAGTCATAAAAGTTAATATACTAATGACAAAATTAATATATATTATTTTTGTGTAATATATAGACGTTATAAAAAAATTACAATGACCGCGAGATTTTCGAGACATACATACGAAGATATTAGTTTTTGATAGAACATAGAACGAAGTTTCTTATATAACAAAATTTTCATAGAGAATATAACATATTTGCAGATATGGAACATAACATATAAACTTACCGATACGACGTTTACATTTTAGGATCATATAAATTCTTTAAATATATTAGTAAATGATCTGCAGAGTTCATTAACAAATGGCAAAATCACGATTTTGCTGTAGTCAAAGGCTTGTGAGTTATTAATCTGAATCTGTACATTAATGTTGTTGATCTTTTCAACTCTTTTATTAATGTATTTTTAATAAAATCGATAGGATAATCATTCTGTTTCAAAATGTCTATAACTTTTAAAATAATATCATCTCTAAATTTTGGATCAGATAATTTAATAGCCCCATCAGTAAGACTATAAATTACCGAGATTTTATCTTCAATCGAAATATTAGATTTAAAATTGATATATCTACCTAAATTAATATCCATACGATACCAATTAGTAATAGTGATGCATGTCGATCATTTTTAAATTTTTCGAAAATCTCGTCAGATCAAATTAAGACCTTGAACACCATACTCATCACATCTAGACAAACGATCACTCAGTCGAGATGATCGTCTCGTCTCGATCGACTTTTTTCATTGCAAATTTTTGATATCCATTACATTTCAGTTCCATCTAAATATGTTTTAAGCAAATCTCTATTCTGTCCAAAAATGATCGACATGCATCACTAATTAGTAATGAGTTTGTTGTTTTCTCGAATGATGGTAACATCCAAAAAATTAAGTTTTGAATGATTTTCAATTTCAATAGTAAACTGGATTCTGGGATGGTATGCATTAAAAGCCTCTAATAGCTGATAAATATTATCCTCATGCACGCATGTGAAAACATCATCCACATACCTGTACAAGAAAACATATTCAAAAGAAAAACTCTTTAATACATCTTTCTCCAGTTTTTCCATAACCAGATCTGCAATTGCACCAGATAACCAGGAAACTGCAATAGGAGTTGTCTATACACAATAAATACAAGTACAAAATAATAATGTTAATACAATATAATAATATACAATACGATATATATATACAATATAATATATAATATATATACAATACAATAATACAATAAAATAATAATACAAAATAAAATATGTCTATGCAAAATTTCGAGACATACGTTACACCACTTTTTTTAGAGAGAAAAGGTTCAACACAAAATCGACTCCTTCAGTAATTTTTTTCTACAACTTCGTTACGTGTAAAAAGTCTCTCCCAGCTTTGAATTATACATGAGTCAAAAACCGTAAGGGCCATAACATTTATGAACGACGCAATAGAGCTCAAGAGCTGAAGTACTCAGAACAAATGGACTTGGCCAAGATGGAAACGAGGATTTCTCAAGAGCATTGTTAGCAACATTGCCGTTGTATCCGAAATTTCTGAGCCTGATGCATTTCGCAGTTGTGGCTTTTCCTAGCAATGGTGACAGCTCTCTCTCTCTCTATCTGCGCGTCGTGCCTCTTTGTCGACCGCATACATCCATATTGCCACTATACGTATGTACATGCATTCCACACTTGCATCCGTCCAACGTACGTCAAACGCTTACCGTATTTCTGAAAACCTTAGGGAAATCTCACTCACGTCACAGGACACGAGAGTGCCATTTATCCTTCCGGTTCGCAACTCTCGACTCTCGACTATTCTCAGGCCAATCGACCTCTTTTGCAACTTGTAAAATGGCATGCGGCTTCGTTGTGGCTTCTAAAAAATCATCACTCTTCCATTCGACACGTGATGGAGATGCTGGATTAATAGAATTTTTCCATGAAATTGAAAAACGTGGGTTTAGTAAAGAAGAGTAAAGTTCTTTTGCGGCCTCACAAGCCCCTATCCTCTCCACTTTTTTATTTACCCTGGTGGAAAACATTTTTACAATAAAGTACAACATTTCTACAATTGTAATTTTTTGGTAAAACATGTACTTTTTTGTACAAAAATTACAACATTTGTTTATAATATTGGATGGTAATTTTGGCTTTAGGGGCAGAATAAATAATTCAATTAAGTTTTAATTGAACCAAACATCTACACTTAACGACGAAATAAGAGATATTTGCATCTCAATTCACAACTTAAAAAGTGAACTGGGCAGACTTCGACAAACAGTGTCAAATACTCTCTCATTCGATAAATATGTACCTTTCTTTCAATTCGAGGCGAAAAAAAGCACAAAGAATATTTGAATCACATAAATTAATTTGTAAATCGAAATTTGAAAATCTTATCAAAAAAAGAAATAACCTCTTTTACAGACAACAATAATTGTCACAAAATTCACAAAACATTCTACAAAATAATGACAGTGATAACAATTTAAATGAGAATGAAAGCAGATTTGTCAATCTGACCAACAAACAAATTCCAGATTTTTAATTAAACAGCCGGTTTAGGAGTGAAGTTTGGTCTACCAATCCCTATTTATAAATTACCTATCAAACACCTCATCGCTGACTTTGAATCTAATATCAGAAATATTAAAACAACTGATCGCAACAAAGCAAGGTTAAAATTTGTTCATTGCATTAATAACTTCTTCCAACAACAACATTTACATGGCAATCCCATGACTGAATTTCAAAAGCAAGTTAATGAAGATTTCAAACTCTCTATGCTGTTCATAAAAAACAATCCAGATATCCTAATTAGCAAATTTGAAAAAGGCAACATTTAAGTAGCAATGGACAAAGACGAATACGAATCTGACTTATCATTAATGCTGTCAGACACAACTACTTATAAAAAATTAAACAAAGACCCGACTACTGCAACACAGAAAAAAGTCAATGACGTTATCAAAATACTGGCGTGATAAAAATTACATAAATAAATCAATGGCTACCTCTCTCAAGGCAAACCATCCTAATCCTTCCAGATGTTATGGACTTATAAAAATTCATGAAGACCCTAAAGAGCTTCGACTAATTGTTTCATTTATAGGCAGCCCTACTTACAACCTTTCATCTTATTACAAATCAATAGTTTTGAATTCTTACACAAAATTAAAAGTGTCACAATCCCACCAGGCTATACACTATTTTCCCTTGACGCTAACTCTTTATTCACAAATATTTCAATTGGTCTCGCCATTGCTGGAGTAAAAGCTAGATGGCCCCAAATACAAAGAAATGTTAAAAAAATGCCCATGACACAATTTCTGAAAGGACTTAGAACCTGTGTAAGCAATTCTTCCTTCAATTTTAAAGGCGTATTATATCAACAAAAATCTGGTTTCCCGATGGGTTCACCACTTTCTCCAATTTTATCAGATATTGTTATGGAAGATTTAGAAACAAACAGCTTAGCTTCTCTCCAGATTGATTTACATTTTTACTTTCGTCATATTGATGATATCATCACTGCTGCTCCCGCTGAGCAAATAGAAACAATCCGTAATGCGTTCAACAATTTCAATCACAAATTAAAATTTACGATAGAAGAAGAATCTGATAACAAAATCACATTTCTTGATGTCCAACTAATAAGAGGAGGGGATCAATTAAAAACCGATTGGTATCAGAAACCAACAGCCTCAGGTCAGTGACTTAATTATTTCTCACACTACCCACAACAATACAAAATCAATGTGATCAACAATTTCGTGGACAGAAACATCACTTTAGCCCATCAAGACTTTCATGAAAAAAATCTAAAAAGAATTAAAACAATATTAATAAACAACAACTACCCGACGCAGGCCCAGCAGGACATAACAGCACAAACGAAACACAGATATCACCCACATACATATCTTTACCTTATGTTCAAGGTTTGTGAGAAAAAATGTCTAGCATTCTCAAACCCTTTAACATTCAAATAGCCTTCCGTAATGTTAATGACCTCAAACCAATTTTCAAATCAAAAAAAGATCCAATTCCTAAAGAAAAAACGTCAAATGTTGTCTACAACACCCCCTGCATTGACTGTGAGGCAGTATACATAGGCAGTACAAAACGACCGCTACATACACGCATAACAGAACACACAAAAGACGTTTAAAAACCCCCAAACAAATGGACAGCAATGACAAAACACGCATGGATAGAAGACCATCGGTTTGATTTTAAAAACACAACTATTTTAGAAAAAACAAAAATCTGTTCAATTACAATTTGAATTTCAAATTTGGATAAAAAATCTCACATTTACCAGTTAATTTCATTGCATTGTAAATTTGATTCGCTGCTTATAATAAATACGTTCACCCAACTATTATAATGACAATACACTTTTCAATTTCTAAGAACTGTACCAAAGTTATCAAAGCTTATTATCACTTAAGACTACACTAGACCCTTATATTATATTACAAATTTTATTTGATTGAATTGTCCAATTATTGTAAGGACAACACACTTCTTTAGATTATATTACAAATTTTAGTAATTCATCCAATTATTGTAAGGGCAACACACATTTTAAATTTATGCAAACATTACCAAAGACATTCAAGACTGTACTAAACAAAATTTGAAATAATTTTCTTATTTAAACTACATTTTTACACTACGTCCCTTATAAGAATTTTTGTAACTGTCTTTTCCAGAATAAAAATTAACCACTGATGAGGGCCACCATTGTACGCCGAAACGTTTGGTTCAATTAAAAATTAATTGAATTATTATATTATAAACAATTATCACAAAATTTGACAAAAAATTGAATTGGATAGAAATAGCTAACTTTGTCTTGTATTTTCTTTTAGAAAAGTAAACAAAATTAACAATGCAATTTCCTCAATTTAGAGGAGGGAACTTTCAAATTGTGAGGAATTCTGACTTGGAAGAGGGATTTTTTTAAATTCCTTTCTTCTAAAATCTAAATTCAAATTATAATTTAAAAAAAAAATCCTGTTACATGTGAAAAAACTTCCGGTTCTATGTGAAACTATATATCTTTACTGAAACTCCCTGTCCTAAAAAAATGATTATTTTTTTCTAAAATTTCCTGTTTCAAGTCAGATAAATGAGCAGTAAGCGAATAAAACATGATAAATATTTTTTTTTTAAATTAGGATAATGATTGCTTCTGTATGTTTGTGCTATCTTCAATTCGATTATTAAACTTCAGTCAGCGAAAAAAATCTCAGAGAGCAACAAATTTGCAAAAGGTTCTTCTTATAGTGGAAAATAATAAAAATTCTTTCTCTCATAATGTATAGATATATTTAAAAAAATTCAGAATCAGACTCAAAGAACGTTACATTCTTCAAATTGTATGATAAGCTCTCTTTCTAAATAATAAAAAGCAAGCGGTCATTTGTCAACAGAAATTAGTACTCTTCTTCATTCATAATGTGTCCCCTAAGGGTTTACATGACTTCCGTTTCTTACAAGACCATCTACAAACTTTATATTATCTCATCCTTACTATTTACAAATATTTACTTACAACAATTTACATCAACTCTTATATCTAGCTCCTTACTTCTATATTAATCTAGCGCCAATTTACTGTCGGAAGAGTGAGCGAGCGATCGAAAGCGAGAGAGCGAGCGAGTCAAAGCGAGCGCATCCGCATCTTAATCTACTTATCCTACTACATAATATCTACATGTAACTACTTACAGATCTTTACGCTTCTAATCTATGCGATTTCCGTTTCCTTTTTCCTTCACTTGCACTTTTCTTCTATCTCATTCTCATTTTGTCATTTTTCCATATCCATTCTTTCATTCTTTCTCATTCGCCCCTCTAGCCCCCTCCAACTCCTTCATCCACTCATCACCCATTCCATCCTCACCTACAATATTTACCACATTCTCTTGCCAGCTTCCTTTATCTCCCAATCCTCTCCTACATCCATCCCATACATGCTCCCATGTTTCCTCCTGCCATTCAAATATTCCGTACTTTCTGTTCTCTTCCTTTTCCCAATACATCCCCTTCTTTACCTCGTTTCCCAATCTAAATCTTGCTATTCTGGTCCATCTTCTCTCTCCTCATCCCTTTTCTAAATACTTTGGTACTCCTTCCTTTTTTATCACCTTATACCAATCATTATCTTGTGACTCCTCAATCATTCCCCATCTTTCCATTAATTGTCTTTCCCTGTCCCTTCTCTCCAATTCTTCATAGCTTACTCCATTTCCCTCTCCTATATTTATAGCACTAAAAAACTCCCTCCTTTCTTCTATCCATCTTGTTGGTTCTACTGCCCTCCCTGTCCTGTTTTCTACCTCCTTCAAGCACTTTTTCGCTAACTCCCCTCCCTTAACTTCGTCTCAAATTGCCATGCTCTCTTACCCGCTCTAGTACTTAATTTATCTCTCTGTGCTTCTTCTCTCATCATACATCCAGGCGTCCTCCAGTCCACTCCTAGCGTCCACCTTATATACCTTTCTTGTAAACTCTTAATATCTTTCCTTTCCTTCCATCCCCATATCTCCGCTCCGTAACCTATTACGGGCCATATCAGCGTATCAAATAACCACATTCTCCTTCTCCAGACTTTCTTTAACCTTCTTTTTCCTATTTCCCATATCTGTTTCATTATCCCTGCCGCTTTTTTTGTCCTTTCTCTTATATGAACTCTATGATCTCCATTCATTTGCAAGGTATATCCCAAATATTTAAACTCCTTTACTTCTTCTAGCTTTACTCCCTTTCATCTCCCAGTCCATTCTTTCTTTCTTCCCCCTCCTTTTCTAAACCTCATTATCTTTGTCTTTTCTACATTTAAATTCAATTTTTTCTCATCTAAGTATTTCTCCAATCCTGTAATTAAGCCTGTCATCCCTTCTTCATCCTCTGCCATCAACACTATATCGTCCGCGTATGCCAGTGTATATATCTTTTCTTCTCCCATCCTAACTCCTCCCCATCCCTTTCTCTTAATTTCTTCTTCTAGGTGTGAGATTAATATATTAATTAAAAGTGGACTGAGAAGACATCCTTGCCTTACTCCTCTAACTAACAAGAAACTATCTCCTACTTGCTCTCCTACCTTTACCCTGCATTTTGTCTCTCTGAAGATTTCCGATACTCTCTTTATTAAGCCCTCTCGTATCCCCTTTTTCACCATAATTTTTTCTATCTCGACTATGTCCAATGAGTCGAACGCCGCCTTTAGGTCCACGAATATTGATATCATTGTCCCTTTCTCTCTTTTAATCCTTTTATTTATCAGATAATTCAGAACATATATGTTGTCCATAATCCTTCTTCCTTTTCTAAACCCTGTCTGATTCGGTGGAATTAAGAAAATGGAGAAAAGAAAAAATTAGTGGAGAAGAATATAGGAGAAAAAAGAAGGAATATACTGATTTGTATCATCAAAAGAAAGAGGAGGAGAATAAAAGGTTTGAGGAAGAGGCGGAGAAGGCTAGGACAGAAGAAGAGGTTTGGAAGGTAGTGAATAAAGAGAGAAAAAGAAGAAAAATATTAAATCAGGATATTGAAATGGTAGAATGGGAAAAATATTTCATGGATTTGCTAGGAGGGGTAGAGAGGAAAGTTAAGAAAGGAGCGAAAAATGGTAGAGAAAGAGATGAGGAAGAGGACATAACAAGGGAAGAAATAGGCAAGGTGTTAGGAATAATGTAAGATGGAAAGTCACCTGGTATAGTAGATGAGATTCCTAATGAAGTCTGGAAATATGGGGGGACAGAACTAAAGGAATGGGCATGGATAATTTGTAATAGATTATAGAGAGGAGAGGGGTGGCCAGAGTTATGGAAAGAAGGAGTAATGGTACTCATAGTGACGAAAGGCAAAGGGGAGGAGGTTAAAGATTATAGGGGTATAACGCTAATGCCAACATTGTATAAAGTATATGTAACTGTTTTGTCAGAAATTAGTACTCTTTAACAATATTAAATTATAATTACAGTAAACTGAGATCATCTGAAAAATCTAAGATCCATAAACCATGAAATAGTGAATAAATCCGTATCTTAATAAACACGCTCATAGGCCCTGCAAATGTAGATAAAGTAGAAATCACAGACAATGTTTCATCGATTTTCATTAGATATTGTTAAAAAATCACTTAAAAATGCAGTAAGTGTTTTGGATATATATTATCCATTTTTTATAAACTGCATTTAGCAGATTCATAAAACATGGAAAATATATGATTTTTGGAAATTAAATTCAGTCATTCAATTTTTATAATTTCTTCATTTATAAATTTTCAAATTCGTGTTATTTCAGAACAAAGTTTTTTTGTATTTGGATGCTCTGATTCTCAAAGGAAAAATTATGTCTGGAATCCTAGGCACAACAGGCAGTTTTTTAAAAAAATTAAAATTTCGAGTTCAAGTGAAAATTCTAATTTTCGAATAGTGGCAAATAAATGGCTACAGCCTCTGCGGAATTTATTTCTTGGTTCAAAGCAAAATTTCTTTGGATTTTAGATAGTAACCTAACTGGAGAAAACAATATTTCTGGCTTCCTATATTCTCAAAATTCCCTGATTTTTCGGCGACCAATGATATTAAAAAGCAAAAATTCAAATTTCTTAAAGCATGTGACACAAATTTATTATTCTCGACGGACGATTATATTTCTACTTATAAGAAATTCCTGACTTTTAGAAGATTTTTTAAAACTCCCCTGACTGCGGACTCTGGAGATTCACTTTTTAAATTAAAAACTTTCAGAATAGAATAAATTTGGATTAAAATTTTGAAATAGAATAATTCCGAATTAAAAGAATTTTGACACTAAACTATTACTGATTCACAACGTTCTAAATGGGATAATTTTGAATTAAAATCATTTGAAGTTAAAAAATGGTATGGGCATCAAATTTGAAATTTTTACTTTTAAAAGTTTCAGTACTTCATTTTGAATCTATTGAACTTTAAATGCTTCAATTTTCAAAATTAAAGCAGTCGTCTTCGGTGGATATATCTAAATAAATTATTTAGGGTTATACAGCTGAATGAAAAATTTATTTATTATTATTAATTTATTATTATGGATTTCAGAATAACTGAAAATTAAATGGCTCAAAAGTTGTAAATTTTGAATCGAACGCAAATACAAAGATCAAAATTGAATTATTCAAAATTGAAGAATTTAAATTTTGAAGCATTTCAAGTGCTAAAAATTGAATAGTTTTTGACTGCAACACAAAAAATTGTAGAGTTTTGAACATTAATCGTTAAACATGGTTTAATTTCAAATAGAAATACAAAATTATGTTTACCAAACTTCAGTTTGAAGCGATCAAAATTGAATAATTTTGAATCGAAAGCATTTGAAGATCAAAAATTGTATAGATATCTAATTGAAAATGCATACTTTCAAATATATTAATACTTCATTCCGAATCCGCTAAACTCTTAATGCTATATTCTATATTCTTTGAATGAAAGATCTGAATGATAGTTTTCATAAACGACTAATGTGAGCATTTGTGAAATTCTGTGAAAAAACGGAAACTTTTGTAAATTTGACACAAATTGATTGATAAATTTTCTAAAAAAAATATTGTTAGAACATAATTATTATTTATCAATTCAATAGATTTTTAGTTTTCGTATTGAACAGTAAACTTCCTTAGACCGTTTTTATGAATAACGAAATTTTTTTTTCATGCGGTCAAACGGTCCAAAAACAATAAGACGGATTTTGGGTGTTCTGAATCAGTTACTTGTCAATATTTACACAATACCATCGTACGTTTCGACCACAATCCGGGTTTCTTCAAGGTGACAAAACCAGAGTAAAAATTAAAATACAAAAATAAAAATTGTTAAAAAAATTGAAATATATTGAAGAAAGTATAATAACTTATCTGTAGTAGATGGAATAATAATAAAATGCCACTGGGTTTCGAGAAAAAAATTCAAACGTCAGGTTTTCTATCGCGCGGCGCGGTTCAGTAGGCCAAACTAAAGTGTTTGTGGACAATTTAATTATCAAACCACAATTATTTTTATCTTGTTTGAATTTTTTTATAAATAAAAATTAATAAAATTCTGCATGGATTCTTTACATCTAATTTTTTTAAAAACGTTTTTAATACTTTTTGATTTCATAAACAAAATTACATTAACCAACATTTTTGACTTTTGAAGAATACCGTTCGTCATAAAATATCCAGATCAATTCAAAAAGATCTAGAATCAATCACACAACAATTTATAAATGATTTTCAGCAGAACTGTAGAAGTTTAAACATTTTTTGGATTTGTTATAAACAAATAAGTGAATGAAAATAATGTCGTGGGGATTAGCAATCTTTGTTCACTCAATTTCAACTAAATTTTCACAATTTGTATAGAAAGAAGGGGTTTGTGAGTTGGGTTAATGAAAATTAATACATTTTTTGTTATATAGTGAACAAATTTTATAAACAATTATCCGTTTCCGCTATTCGTGAGAAAATAAATATTTACCATTTTGTTATGCAGGCGGCCCTAAATTATCCTGTAATGATGGTTTGATAATTGTTTAAACAAATTTATTTCACAAATCAGCTCTTTGGCTATGTTTCAAGACATAGAGTTAATGTTTTCAACATAATTAACTGCAAATCACTAAATTTTAACCGTTGTTAGTATTATCTTATCTTATAAACTAAAAAACCATTCTTCATGTTGGAATCAAGAGCCAATGATTCATTGCCACCACATTTCGTCAGTCGATGATAATGCCATTATATGACATTATTTACCAAAAATTTGCTATCATTAACATTATAATGATTAATAATAAAGTAAGTAACGTTTGCACCCAAATAATAATCATCATTATTAAGGAGAATAATCAATTAATACGACGAATCTTGCGCGTTTCACGAGCTTCACTAACAATAAAAAATTATAATTTGTTTACTACTTAACAAATTGTTTAATTATTCCCATTATTCCAACTCACAACCCCATTTTATCTGTACATTGTCAACATTTAGTTGAAATTAAGTGATCCAATCAATTAAGTTGGATTGTGAAGTTTTTAAACTTCAAATTTTCAAATTTTTAAATCCTCACAAGATTATTTCAATCACGAATATATTTTTATAGTTCCGACCTTCTCGAGTTATCACTCTCATCAGCAGTCATCTTCTTCGGATGAAATGTCTAATGGCAGTGTTCGTGAATAACTGATTTGCAAAACTTATGATATTTTGTACAAAACGGAAACTTTTATAGATTTGACCCAAAACTAAAAAATAACGAAGAAAATGAGAAAGTTCATGCTGAAATCTTGCGTGACCTAGATGCCGAATTAACAAAATTTTCCCTGACATCTAAGCCTGACAGCTTAATTTTGCAGATGTTTAATTTTTCAAATTTTATTTCAATCTTCTATATAATTTTGAATAAAGCGATCGACGTCAAGACCTTGTGAATGCGCTAAAATTAAGTGTCAAAAGTGGCCTTTCAGAAAGAAACTGCAGTATAAAAGTGTCACTTCTTCTTTACCTTGAGAAACTAAAGCGACAAAAAATTGAGAATTTTATTTTAAATCCCTTGAGATTGAACAAATTTAAATTTAAATTGTAGGTACTTTCTTTAAAAAAAAAAAAAAAAAACAATATTTCTAGAGTCCTAAGTACAAGAGGGAAATTTCCGAACATTTAAAAGTTCGGGCTCAAGTAAAAATTCGAATTTTCCAATGGTGGCCTATAAATGGTTACAGCTTCTGCGGAATTTATTTCGTCATTAACTAGAATCACACCCAAAGAGATTCTACATATAAGCAAAGAAAAAAGAGTCGCAAGTCTTAATTATTTTCTCATACAATACTAATTATCAATTATCCATTCGACTATTAATCAAAACATTAATTATTATTGTTTAAATAAATAGAACCGTAAGGTGTATCTTAAAGTTTCAACGAAAAATATTCTTGTTGATCTAACGTTACCTTCGCTAAGGTTTCAAATCATGATAATTCCATAATTCCTTTACAACTCTTCTCTTATGATTTTCGATAAAGTCATTTGAATAAACATTCCACGTGATGAATGCATAGTAGGAAAAAATAACTTTACAGATTGAGACAAAATACTTTTGGTTCACCTTTACAAGCAAGTAGAAATTAATAAAGAATTATTCAATCATGAGGTGTGCGATCTTCTGTTTATTGGCTTTTTGTGTCTCCAAGGTAAGACATTCTCAACTTTTCAAATAAATATTAATTATCACATTGAATAGTTATTTATATATTCAGCGATGTGTGCGAGAGTGGCATGTGATCAATTCCATATGGTATCATATTCGGCGGCTTTAGAATTTGAAAAATTAAGTATTGTTATTAAATTTTTGGAAAGTGGTTCAAAGCATATAAGAGCACAACTGTCTGACCCATTCGAATTTTTATTCTGTTTAAATAATGCAATAATTGCACTCATTCGATTTTAGCTTGGGCTTTAAAGCCCTTTTTTCAGTTACATTCCAGAAGTTAAAAAAGAATAAAGTTGCACTATTTAAACAGAATAAAAACTCGAATGCACCAGATAAATGTACCCTTATATATTTTGAACCATAACACAAAATTTCGGCACATTATTAACATTTTTCAAATTATGAAGTAGGTGAAAATAAAAAAGTTTGTGTCATACGATTTTGAATTGAGTAGATAAAAGTGTATCATTTTTAAATTCAAAAATAAGGGGAATATTCATAATTTTCTAATTAAGTGTTTTATATCTAAGAATTACGTTTTTATTGAAGAAATACGTGTAACTTTATTTTTTTCACCCGTACCGTTGATATTTTGAAAATTCTTTGTTACACTATTTAGAAAGAATTAAAAAAATTAATTTTTCTCAAATTTAGATATTTCAAAAATAGCAAAAATAATGACAACACATACATTATTTGTGTAAGTTGTAAACAGCTTAGATTTCTCTATAATCGAACATGCCTTCGCTTCCAATGTATTGAAAGTTAAACAATATAATAAAAATAATAAGTCCAATTTTATCATTACTTTTTATATTTACAGACAGTCTGGGCAGATAAGTTTGGCTTTCTACATATGAAATCTGTTTCAAAAATACAGGGTATCGTTATTGGACTATACGAATATCTTGATGTCAGTTGACAAAAATAATTTTTTATCACTAAATAATTCTTTAACATAAAAATTTGAGGAAAATCTGTAATCGTTTTGCTCTTCATTTTCACTAGTGTGAAACTTACGCTGCTGAAAACAAAGGAGTAGAATTTAGCGAACAAATCATTTGTCGAAAAGATTATGAGAAAATGCTTGTACCTGATGATCATAAAAATATCGAATGCAACAAGTGCCATGAGGAAGCCAAGAAAGATAGAAATATTTACGTACGTAAAAAAAGAATTTAATGATCTATTTCAAACACAATGTGTGCTCGTTTCCACGTGCTCGTCTCACAGATTTTTTTTATAAATGATGAAAATCGATTCGATGTGAAGGCATCATGGAACAAAAAAATTCTCAACGTTTTAGCAATGACGAGCATACAATCAATATTTAAGAGATCAATAACGAGATTAATTTATTCACAAAAATTTAACATAAATATAAAACGTATCCTTTTTTGTTCACAGCTTGCGAAATCGTGCTGTCTTGAGTATATTACTGAATTAGAAAACAAGGCAAATTTGTATCGTGCTACTTTTAAGACATGCTTGAAAAATTTGGTTCGTAAGGTAGCTGCAGGAAAACGCCAAAAAAACTATAAAGTACAAGTTTGATTGTATTAAAATTAATCAACTATTTGGAGAAATAAAATGAATGAATCAACCTTTCAATCTTCAGCTGTGTAAAAATTTGTTCCTCATAAATGTTTCTGAAGACCAAAATTCTTTCTCAGGGAAAGTTCTATAAAAGTAGTATAGTCTTTCTGAGACAATTTTTCATCGATTTGCATCAAATGTTTTTAAAAAATTAATAAATCACTGGAAAATACAATAGGTGTTATGGATTTATATCATCTATCTTTATAAACTGCATTTAGCAGATTCATAAAACATGAAAAATATATGATTTTCGGTAATTAAATTCAGTCATTCAGTTTCTATAATTCCTTCTTTCATAAATTTTCAAATTTGCATTATTTGAGAACAAAGGTTCTTTGGATTTTAGATGCTTTCATTATTAAAGAAAAAATTATGTCCGGAATCCTAGGCACAACAGGCAGTTTTTTAGAATACTTAAAATTGCAGGGTCAAATGAAAATTCGAATTTTCCAATAGTGGCCCATAAATGGCTACAGCTTCTGCGGAATTTATTTCTTGATTCAGAGCAGAATTTTTTTTATTTCAGATAGTAACCTTCATGTAGGAAACAATATTTGTGGCTTAATATAGGCTCAACAGAAAGCTTTTCAAAAATGTTCAAAGTTCGGGTTTAGGTGAAACAGGGTGGATGCAAAACTTAATTTTCAAAATTGCCGAATTTTTCCGTGATCATTAATATTAAAGAGCAGAATAAAATTTTTTTAAAACTTTTGACACAAAGGTCATTCTTAACGGACGTTTATAGTTCCTTTTATAGAAATTCCCTGACTTTTAGAAGTGTTTTTAAAACTAATAATTTTGAATTGAAAGCATTTGAAGTTCAAAAATTTTATAGGCATCAAATTTGAAATTTTTACTTTTGAACGTTTCAGTACTTCATTTTGAATCTGTTGAACTTTAAGTGCTTTAGTTTTCAAAATTAAAGTAGTGGTCCACTGAATGAACCATTTATTCATTATTATTAATTATTGATTATTGATTATTGATTTCAAAATAACTGAAAAATAAAAGGCTCAAATGTTGTCAATTTCAAATTGAACGCAAATACAGAGATCAAGATTGAATTATTCAGAATTGAAGAATTGAAATTTTGAAGCAATGAGAGCGCTGAATATGGAATAATTTTTGACTGTATTACAAAAAAATTGCATTGTTTGAACATTAATAGTTTAACATGAATTAATTTCAAGTAGAAAGACACAATTATGTTTACCAAATTTTAGTTTGAAGCCATCAAAATTGAATGAATTGGAATTGAAAGCATTTAAAGATAAAAAATTGTATATACATATATAATTGGAAATGTATACTTTCGAATATATTTCAATACTTCATTTTGAATCCGCTCAATTTAAATTTTGAGGTTTTTAAACTTCAAATTTTTAAACACTTTAATGTTTTTTTTAACCACGAATATATTTTTGTCGATTCCACTTTCTAGAGTTATTAATCTCATCCGTTAAAGCAGTCATCTTCTTTAAATAAAATATCTAAATGATAGTGTTCATAAAAGACTAATGTGAGAATTTTTGGAATTCTGTGAAAAAACGGAAACTTTTGTAAATTTGATACAAATCAATGCATGAATTTTCTCATTTTTGTCTCACCTGATAACCTTATACAGATCTATCTGAAAAAATATTGTTTATGGTTATAAAGCTAATATGACCATTCATTATTATTTATCAATTGGATAGATTTTGAGTTTTCAAATTGAACTGTCAACTTTCTGCGACCATTTTTATAAATAACGAATGTTATTTTATATAAAAACATTCTTTGGTCATCCGGTCCAAAAAAACTAAAACGAATTCTGGGTGTTCTGAATCATTTACTTGTCAATCTGTATACAAAGCCAACGTACGTTTCAACCACAACGCAGCTTAAATATATTGATGAATTAATTAAGTTTTAATTATATTCATTTTTACAGGTCGTAACAAGACACGGTTTTATATTGTTATAAAAAATACCATTTTTTAAAAGGTTTCTGACTGTTCTAATATTATTATCATGATTTTCGGCTACTGTAATATTGTATTTGTCGGCCTTTAAGAAAACCGAATCATTATGTTTCTTTCGACTGTATGACTGAAGAAAATTGTTATAGGAATTAACATTCGTTATTGATTATTATTGCATAAAAAAAAAACAGAAATTATTTTAAAAAAATTTTAAGATCTAGATATCTTTTAGAATTACTTGGCAAAGTTTGAAAACAAAGATTTCAACGGAAAAGATTCTTGTTGATCTAACGTTATCTTCGCCAAGGCTTCAAATCATGATAATTTTGTCATTCTTCCAGAACTCTTCTCTTATGATTTTCAATAACGTTATTTGAAGAAACATTCCACATGATAAAAACGTAGTATGAAAAAACAACTTTACAGATTGAGACACAGTACTTTTGGTTCACCTTTCCTAGCAACTAGAAATTAATAAATAATTGTTCAATCATGAAGTGTACGATCTTGTGCTTATTGGTTTTTTGTGTCTTCGGGGTAAGATATTTCCAAATTTTTAAATTAATATCAATTATCACATTGAATAGTTATTTATATATTCAGCGATATGTACCAGAGTGGCGTGTGATCAATTCCATATGGTATTATATTTGGCAGCTTTAGAGTTTCAAAAATTAAGTTTTGTAATTAAATTTTTGGGGAGTGGTTCAAAGCATATTAGGTAACATCTATCTGACCCATTTAAATTTGTATTTTGTTCAAATAATGCAATTGTATTCACTCGATTTTAGCTTGGGCTTCGAAGCACCGTTCTCAGTTCCAATTCCAATCTCAGTTCTCATTCCAAAAGTTAAAAAAGAATAAAGTATTGTATTACCGGATGACAAAGTTATGCAATAAAATTTCTATCATTTTACAGAATATTTTTAATTTTGATGAACCTAATAATCAAGTGATTTATGTAAGAAGTACGTTTTCATTGGCAAAATACGTGTAACTTTTTGATTCCACCCATACCATGTAACTGGTCACTACACACTTCGAATTTACGAAATATAAAATTCAACCATCCAACTTTTTTTTAATTTATACATCTTATTAATTTGGCTCAAATTTAAATATTCCAAAAATAGCAAAAATAATGAAACCACATACATTAATTTTGAAAGTTGTAGACAACAATCAATGAGATAATTTTGCTTCTTGTGAGTTTTGCATCGAGTTCCTCTCTTAGATTTTTCTATAATCAAACATAGATTTGCCTCAAATGTATTGAAAGTTAAACAATATAATAAAAATGACAAGTCCAATTTTAGCATTACTTTTGATATTTACAGACAGTCTGGGCAGATAAGTTTGACTTTCTACGTAGGAAATCTATTTCAAAAATAGAGATCATCATTATTGGACTACTCGTTGATATTCGTGTCAGTAGGCAAAAATAATTTTAAATCACTAAATATTTCTTTAACTTACAAATTTTGAGTAAAATCTGTAATCGTTTTGCTCTTCTTTCTCACCAGGATGAAGAACTCGCTGCTTTGAAAAAAGGAGTAGAATATCGCGACCAAAACATTTGTTGGAAAGATTATATGGCAATGCTTGTACCTGATAATCATAAAGAAATCGAATGCAAAGAGTGCCATGATCAAGCCAAGACAGATAAAAATATTTACGTACGTAAAAAAAAAACTTTAATCTATTTCAAACACAGTATGTGCTCGTTTCCAATCAATTTGTTATATTTATCAATTTAATCACGGAGAAAAACCTGACAGTCTCACGAATTTTTTTAATAAATCTTGAAAATCGATTCGATGCGAAGGCATCATGAAACCATGAAAATCTACTTGACAATAAATGTTGAAAATCAAGCAAGAAAATGGATAGTCCAGGAATTTCAGGACAAGTCAAACTCATTAAAAATATGTATTTACTTATGATCATTTCAGAACGACCAGACACTTCTTTGAATATTAGTTAGTTGAATTTTTAATGACATACGTTTTGGTAATGACGAGCATACAATCAATATTTAAGAGATCAATAAAGAAATTAATCCATACACCAAATTTTTGAGATAAATATAAAACGTGTCCTCTTTTGTTTACAGCTTGCGAAATGGTGCTGTCTTGAGTATATTACTGAATTAGAAAAGCAGGCTAAATTATATCGTGCTGATTATAAGGCATGCTTGCAAAATTTGGTTCCTCAGGCGGTTGCAGAAAAAAGCCGAAAAAATTATAAAGTAAAAGTGTGTTGTATTGAAATAAATCAACTATTTGAAGAAATAAAATGATTAAATCAAGCTTCCAATCTCCAGCTGTTTAAAAATTTGTTCCTCATAAGTGTTTTTAAAGACCAAAATTCTTTCTCAGAGAAAGCTCTATAATAGTAATATAGTACAGTATTTCTTAGACAATCCTACATCGATTTCTATTCAACATTTAGAATTAATGAGAAATAACAAAAAAATACAATAACTTCTATGGATGTATATTCTCCATGTTTCATAAGCTGCACTTAGCAGATTCAGAAAACATGAAAAATGTATGATTTTTGGTAGTTACATTCAGTCGACCTGGAGCTCACACTATTCAACAGATTGGTCCAATATTATAGGCATAAAATTTTTAATTTTTACTTTTGAAAGTTTTCAATACTTCGTTCTGAAATTCTTGAACATTGAATGCTTCAATTTTTTAAATTTAAACAGTCTTCTTAGGATGAAAGATACAAACGACTTACTCAGGGTTATAAAGCTAAATGAGTCGACCAGTTATTATGATTGCTTAAAAAAGAGAAAAATATGAAAAATTACGAAAGATAAAGATGTATAAGGACTGAAGAATAAAGTAGAAAATGAGAAGGGCAATAAGCTGAATTCTTATGGCTATAATGTAACCGCGGACTTGCGAGATTTTTTAATGACTCGGCACAACGAAAAGTCTTGTTGAAAGTCGTGACTCTGCATCTTTACTTTATCCCCCATCTCCATCATTTCCCCTCTTACTCTAGTTTTCTTCTTTTTTTACCCATCATCTCCTCTTCTTCTGGTAGGATGAGTTCACATTATTTTCCATTTTCTTGCACACATCCCTCGGACGAATGACGGAGTTTTCAGAAAGAAGATTCCGGACATGATCCTCCCACGTTAACGTGTAAGACTAGAGAATTTTCCAGTCTTATAAGAATTACGATACGAACAAGAGTTTTAAAAGAATGTTGTTAACTCAGAAACGAATAAAAACAGGAAAATCCACAAAAGCGGATTAAAATTTCTTTCGCTTAGTACGCTTATTTAAATCTATTCAATTGGGACTAAACAAAATTTGTTGATGTGTTAATTAGTAGTCAAAAACTGAGTTAATGGTATGACTTTGGGAGCAATAATTTGGAACAACGCCGTCTCAATAATTCTAAAGAATACCGTAAACCCAAATAAAAATAATATTAATCATTAATTATTATCGTGATTCAATATTTGAGTTGGCGATTTTCTTGCGACTTTTACGTAATAATTATTTTTTATAGTATCATCCATTTTCCAAACTGGTTTCGATTTTGTTTATTCAACCCTGTTCTTAAAAAACAGGGCAGAATAGTTGGATCAGAAAAGAAATTTAGTTCCCAATTTCTGTTCAAACCAAGAGTTCAGATAAATAAAATGCTACACGTTTAGAGTTACAAACCGCCCCGAATAAAAGAGGAAAACTTCTCGATCGTTTAGTGACTCGTTAGTAATTCCTTTCTCCAATCAGAGCGGAACTAATAATTTTTCTCAAGTACCTCCTCTTTTCCAGACCGTAAAAGCGGCGAGTTCTGAATTTATTGGATATTTCACGATACAAATACAAATCGATTCAATTCTAGTATCAACGCGATATACTCTTCAAATTTAAATTATTGGAATGTAACTGATTTTCAGTCAAATTCTACTAATTGTTGAAGCTAGAATTCAGTTACTGACAATTAGTGGAAATGAACTAATTTAGTGAGTAATTATTTCTACACGAATGCGCACTAGCTAAAATCGTATTTATAGATTTCTTACACATTTCAAGAGTGAATGATCCTTCACAAATTTAGAAACTTAGGATAGAACCTAATAAAAACGACATCTTCCAGACTAATAGTTAAAATTTATTTGAAAAATTACGAATTCATTACGTTTCGAAAACCCAGCTGGTTTTCCTCATCAGATCTGCATAAGAAATTATTAAAATTATAAAAACGAAGCAATATAATTTAATTCATCTAGATTCTATGCTTTTTAGAAAAAGTTCTAAAGGAACATTAGCAAAGAGTAATGTGATGTCAAGTGATACCATACTGTGATTATTATTATACTGTGATATTTTAAAGTTTTTGATTTTTTCTTTAAGTTCAATTGAGTTTTTTATGTTATAAGGATAAGATGGTAAGGAATCGGAAATAATTTTGCTGAAAATCTTGGCTAAGTAATAAGTAGGAGTGCCTATGGAAGATACAACAGGTCTAAGAGGACAATTTTGTTTATGTATTTTTGGAAGTCCATACATTCTAGCAATGTTAGTATTTACCGTAAGTAAATCTGCTCTTTTTGTGCTAGGATTTAGGAAACCACTTGTCCTCCGACCAGCTACCATTTTGAAGGTATCAATTTGTAAAAAGTTCAAAGGGTTATAATTAATTTTTTTATATGTTTTAGAATCATTTAATAAAATATTCATTTTATTAGTGTAATCTTGGCGACACATCACTACGGTTACATTTCCTTTATCGTTACGGTTTCTTTAAAAAATTTGAAGCTAATGATAAAACTTTTTCTCTATGTTCATCTCTAAAATTATCCGGAATCTTATCTATGTTTGACTCTAAATCTTTCACAATTTCAAAAATATGGTTTGGTCTGTTTGAAATCAATTTTGTACTAAAGTTTTCGCCTAATCTCAAAATGTCAGTTACTTGCTCTGGAATGTTCAAGTTAGAAATATTCACAAACCACGCATCATTGTTGTTATTGTCTACATCAACATCACGTCTATGCTTATTTAGAATAGTATCTGTATGTTTTTCATGTGTTAACGTTTCAATTTTTTTGTTTAATCTGTTGTTCAAACTTTTATTTTTGTTTTTCAAAAATTCATCCAAGTTATTTTGGTGTTCCACAACTTCTTTAAGTAAGTAAGCTGGTATTAGAATTGTTAATTTTATTCTTATTTTTTCCATGCGGTTAGTTATAAATTTCAAATGATTGTGAATATCTTTAATTTCTATTTTTCTAATTTGGTGTTGTAAGTCTACTAAAACTGAATCTATTTTTTTCTTACAAGGAGTGCTCACAAAGTGCCTTCACAAATGAATTCAATGCAAGAAATATTTTTTTTATATATTAATATTCTTCATAAAAAGTGTAGCTTTATAATTATATGAATATTGATAATATAAGAGAACCACAGACACGAGAAATATAATTTTAATCATGATGATGCGATTAGGTGAGACTAAAAGAAATTTCCCTAAATCTTATAAAATTCCTTGATAATACTTGAAATATTATAAAATCACTTCATATTTTCACAGTTCGTTGAAATCCAATAAAAAACGGTCAAAACAGTTGAATTATTTTGAAATCTTATAAAATCCGTCAAAATACCTTATGAATCCCTTCAAATCTTTTGAAATATCCTAAAATCTGAGAGGTACTATAAAATCCTTCTCAATCTTTCGAAAGTCTTTAAAACCGCATCAATTATTTTTTTGATCCCTTAAAATCATTGGAAATTCTTTAATATTTTTAAATTTGTTTAAAGTTCTTTGGAATTATTTTAAATACTTTGAAACATTAAAAATACTTTAAAATCCTTATAAATTTATTGAAGATTCCATCAAATCTTTTTGATTATCCTGAAATCTTTAAAATTCTATAAAACCTTTGGAATTACCTCGGCCTATTTTAAAATCTCTTCAAACCTTTGAAATCCCCCAATTTTTGTGAATACATTCTTTGAAATCCATTTAAATGTTATAAAATGCCTTCAAATCTCGTGAAATTACGTGAAACCTGATAATATTCCTTAAAATACCTGGAAATATTTTAACTCCTTTAAAATCCTTTTCAATTCACGAAAATTTTTTGAAATACATTGCGAGCTTTTTAAAAATCTTTAAATCATAAAAACCCTGAAACTTTTATCAAATCTATTGAAATACTTTAAAAATGTCTGGAAATTTTTCAAATTATCCTAAAACCTTATAGGTCCTATGAAATCCTTTTAACTCTTCCTAAATTCTAGGAATATTTTTTAAATTGTATGAAATTTTTGAAAATACCTAAAAATCATTTAAAATCTGTGGAAATTACATGGCTTTTTGTAATCTTTCATAAAATTCCGTACAATCTTTTAAAATCTCCGTATTTATTTCAAATCATGCGAAATCTTTTATAATCCCTTAAAATTTTTTTAATATCCTGAAAATTCCTTGAAATCATATTATATACCTTAAAATTATTTAAAAACTTATAAAACTCGTTAAAATTCCTTCCAAATACCTTTAAATCTTTCACAAAATATTAAAACCTTATAGGTCCTATGAGATCCTTTTAATTTTCGGAAATTCTAAGACATTTTTTTAAATCGCATGAAATTTTTGTATATACCTAAAAATCATGAAAGTCGATGAAATTTGCTTAAAAAATTTCAAATCCCTTGAAAATTCTTTGAACTCTTTTAAAATACCCTAAAATAATTCAATCTTTTAAAACTCCATTTGAAATCCTTCAATTCTTAAAAATAAATTCTTTGAAATTCATTGAAATATTATAAAAACTCTTAGAACTACATTAAATCTTATAATATTTCTTGAAATCTCTTGACGTATTTATAGCTCTATAAAATCCTCTGAGGTCCTAAGAAATTCATTAAAATACCTTATTGAGTGCCTTCATAATCATTTAAAATTATTGTAATCATCCTAAAAAATTTGTAAATCTCTTTAAATCTTTGAAATCCAATGAAATCTCTTGATTATGGTGAAATTCTTTGAAATGTATAGTAATATTATAAACAGTTTGAACATTTTTGATATTAATAGAAATCGCATTAAAATCCTTCGAAATTTTTAACCTTTTCTGAAATCATTTGGAATCATTCAAAATATCCTTATACCTGTCAAATCCTATGAAATCCTATGAAATTCTTTAAAATCGATAGAAAGTTTCCCTTAATTAATTATTGTGAAATTCCTCGAACTGCCTTAAAATCTCTTAGTATTTGAAAATTTTTCAAAACGTCTAATAGCTGTGAAGATGCCCTCAATTAATTGAGAGCCTTATGAATCTTATGAATTCCCCTGAAAGCTGTTGAAATCCTTTGCAATACTGCTGAATCCCTTGAAATCTCTTTATATCTCTCAACCCGTTTAAAATTTTCTGAAAACTTTAAAAAAAATGTATAGAACCGCTTATGGTCAGTTGGCAAGACTCTTACCTGGCCGGTTGATAAATCCCAGCTTGCTTCTGTCTATTCTAAACCAATTTATATAAATTGAAAAAACTCGAATAATGTAGCATCTGGAATAACAGAACCTTTTTTTTCTTTTCAGATAAGTCAAAGGAAATGAAATTAAATGGAAGAGCTACAAAACAAATTAATCTGAGATCCCCTCGACAGACAAGGACGAGTAAGTGGCCTTCTTCTTTCCTAATGTGTCATGTTGTATTTTCTTTTAAAGATCTCACTAAAGAAAATTTCAATGTCTACCCGTAAATGACAAAAAAATTTGATACTAAATCTGGACCATTTTAATGAAATGAGTATCACTTTGCTGTAAATCACTTTGACCCATCTTCAACATCAAAGTAATACCCCAGGATTCTCCGTTGCAATGTCCAGCTGAGTAATTCATGGAAGGGCAAACTCCGTGGCGAATCAAACATTCTCCGCTGTAGAATTGACCCCTCCATCAATTACCCAGTTAAACGTTTCCCGTTTCACCCATTACCTGAAACGTTGTTACACCCCGTTTTTCCTCTCGCTTTTAGGACCGTTCTGCAAGACTGTTACCGGGCCGGTCTTGAACGAGGATCACTCTGTATGGCATCGTTAAACGAAGTTGAGATTTTTCGGCTCGTTTCGTTCTATGGTTTCGTTTAGCCGGCACAGATTCACTCGATACAGTACCATTACGCATTTCCCTTGCCGGGGGGCTCTTTAACTCCCCCATCCGTTGATGCTTCTCCTGTTTCCTGTTTCCTGTCTCACCCCATCACGCGACACTGACATCGTCGAGATGACAGAAGTGAAGTGGTAGCATAAAACGGAAAAAAGGAAGAGACAAAAGGGAAGAGGGTGTGTGTACGGGGCACGGCACGAAACTTACGTAGTCACGGATGTGAATATGCATATTCGCCCCATAAAGCCCAGACAAGCTTAATTTATCGTCCCAGTGTCGTTTCAGCTTTTTGCACCTACTCGCACTCTGCAGTGTCTCCATGCTTGATGCGAAAGCAAGCACCACCTTTTTATGTCCAACTGAGTCGCGTGTACAACTCTCACCCATTTTTATAAGCCTTTAAACTACATCATTAACAATCGTTCATGCTATAGTGCCTTCAAATTATAACAGTAATATTCCTAGTCATTCCCTCTTAAACTGAACCAGTGAAATTGTGAGGTGCATGAATATACCCCAAATTCCATATTACCTAAGTTTCATTGGACCGAAAATCAAGTTGCCGAACAAACATTTATTATAATTTTTATATTGTCGAATTGTCAGCTCACATAACCTCTCTTTGTCCCAACTACCAATTATCATAATTTCTATTATACCGAATTCTCATATGGCATAATTTTCGTATTTTCAAATTTTTATTCACCATAATATTTATTTATCCTAATTTTAATTTAATCTAATTTTTGTTTTTCCGAATTTGTATTCGACATAAACGTCATTTTTCCGAATTTCCACATAACCTAATATTCACTTGGACGATTTTCTATCATATATCCTAATGTATAGGTATCCGAACTGGCATGCGCCATAATTTCCATGTCACAGAAATTTCATTTGTCCTACCAGACTTCCGTTCAGTTTCGAAGTAGTTGTTTCCCATCTAGATGTATTTAGTCTGGCCGGTAAGTCAGGCGCGAAATTCGAATGAGGGCTTTGTTTAGAAATGCATAGTCAAAATGCAGCTAATGTGTTCGGTGTGTAACATGTCCCTAAACACTGATTTGCAAACACTCGCGAAAAATTGATGCAAAACACGTTAGCTGCATTTTGACTATAGATTTCTAAACAGAGGCCTCATTTGAATTTCGCGCCTAATGTATTTGATATCGTAGGAAGTGTTTCACAGCGCCATCTTCACCTGACTTACCGGCCATACTAAATACATCTAGATGGGAAACAACTACTTCGAAACTGAACGGCAGTCGAGTAAGACAAATGAAATTTGTGTGACATGGAAATTATGGCGCATGCCAGTTCGGATACCTAGACATTAGGATAAATAAAAATTAGGGAAAATGAAATTTATGACAAATGATAATTTTGATAAATGTAAAATATGACCTATAGGAATTCGTCTAAATGAATATTAGGTTATGTGAAAATTCGGAAAATGACATTTATATCGCGTAGAAATTCGGAAAAACAAAAATTATATTAAATTAAAATTATGATAAATAAATGTTATGATGAATACAAATCCAAAAATACGAAAATTATGCCATATGAGAATTCGGTATAATAGAAATGATGATAATTGGTAGTTAGAACAAATAGAGGTTATGTGAGTTGAAAATTCGACAAAATAAAAATTATAATAAATTATTGTTTGGCAACTTGATTTTCGGTCAAATGAAACTTAGGTAATATGGAATTTGGGGTATATACATGCGCCTCTGAAATTTTTACTGGTAGGATCAGCATTTTGGATTACTGTGAATGGGTGAAACAGTAAGTGACTCAACTAAAACAGCCTTACTGATATACCAGTAACGCCAAATAATAGATTCCACTAGTATTATTTGTCACTGGTAGGATCAGTATTTTGAATTATCACTGGTGAACCAGTTATTTTTTGACTTTCACTGGGTGAAACAGTAAGTGAATCAACTAAATCAGCCTTACTGATATACCAGTAACGCCAAATGATAGATTCCACATGTAATATTTGTCACTGGTAGAATCAGTATTTTGAATTATCACTGGTGAACCAGTGGTTTTCCGATTCTGACTAGGTGAAACAGTTAGTGACTCAACTGAAACAGCGTTACTGAGTATACCAGTGACGCTACATGATAGATTCCACTAGTAATATTTGTCACTGGTAGAATCAGTATTTTGAATTACTGTAAATGGGTGAAACAGTAAGTGACTCAACTGAAACAGCCTTACTGAATATACCAGTGACGCCAAATGATAGATTCCACTAGTAATATTTGTCACTGGTAGAATCAGTATTTTGAATTATCACTGGTGAACCAGTGATTTTCTGACTTTGAATGGGTGAAACAGTAAGTAAATCAGCGGAGGACAATGCGTACGACCAGATGACTAATGGTACTGAGTAACCATTGAACCTCACTGATTAAACGACTGATACAATTCCACTAAGTGAACCAGTGAAATCTCGCTGATTGTCAGTTGCACACTTCTGACTATTTCAACTCGTGAGATTTCACTGAAAATTAGTGAGATTTCAATGTTTCATTCTTAAATGTTCATACTCTTACTTTTTGATTCGGAAATTCGTCCGCGGTAGCGTTGAAATCAGAATTTGGATTTCTATTTGCACTCTTTTTAATTTTATTTAAAGCAATATTTAATATTGAAATTTTATTGAGTAGACCTGGTGGCCCAAGAACTTTTTTTTCAAAATTCCCTGCTTTCTTCCTGATTTTTCTCTTACCAATTTTTTTTATTCAAACACCAGAATTTTGAACCTTTATAGACAGAATAAAACAATTAAATTTCGGATCAAAAGTGAAAAATTTTGACTTTGTTTATGTATTTTAACCTAAAAAGATGACTTTATACAGTAAGAGATGAATTTTAATTCCAAACCGACAGTTCAATTTTTGATAAAAAAAACTTTCTTAAAAATAGTTGAATTTTCAACAAAATAATTAAACTTTCAACAAAAAAAAGATACATTTTTGACCAAATTCTTGAACTTTTCACGTAAAAAGATGAATTTTCAACCAAATGGTCGAATTTTTAAAAAGAAAAGATTAAACTTCCACCAAAAATAGTTCATATTACAAACAAAAAGGAAAGAAACAAATTTTCACTAAAATAATTAAACTTTCAACAAAATGGATAAATTTTTGACCAAGAAGACGAATTTCCAACCAAGAAGATTAATTTTCTACAAAAACGAAGATTTTTCAAGAAAACAAATGAATTTTCAAACAAATAGTTGAATTTCTAACTGTAACAGATCAGTTTTCAACCAAAACAGATTAATTCTCAAATTAAATGATGAATCTTCAATTAAAATAGTTAAATTTTTAGTTAAAAAACATATTTTTCTACCAAAAAAAAAAACGAATTTTCAACCAAAGAGAAATGAATTTTCATCGAATAATGTAATAATAGGTATTTCAATCAAAAAAGGTTAAATTTTCAGTTTAGGACAGGTGAATTCAACCAAAAAACGGAATTTTTAACGAAACTGTTAAATCCTCAACCAAGGAAGATTAATTTTTAACCAAACAGTTGCATTTTAATCAACAACAAAAATGAAATGTCTACTAAAATCGATGAATTTTTAAACCAAAAAGTTGAATTTTCAAAAACGGAATTTTCAACAAAATAATAAAATTTTCAACTAAAAATATAATCTTCAGGAGGAAGCACCTGAAAAAAAAAGGAATAGAAATATAAGGTCCTTTTTCCTGACCATTATTATTAAAATACTAGAATCTTGATCTTGTAACATTTGTAACATAGAAACTTTTATAAACTGCATGAAAAAATTTCCAATTCAAAATTTGAAAATTAATTACACTTCACAGTTGTTTAAAGTGAATTTTATAGAAATTCCCTAGTTTTGGTAAGATTTTTTTCGAAATCCTTGACTTTTTCCCTGATTTCCAGGTTTTCTCTGACCTTCGGCAACCTTGGTGAAAATTATTTTATTATTGTTTCTTCTATCAAATTTTGTTCACAGAAAAATAAAATTCATTAAAATAAATATACATAAATATTTGAATCCTTTCGTAAGGTTGTATCATTAACCAATGAATGAATTGCAAATAAATTTTTTGTCTCTAAAACAATTTTATCGTAATATACAAAAGTCTCATATTCAAATTTCAAGCATTTTAATTTGATAATTCAAAATAACTTGATAGCTAATTTTTTTGGGAACAGGAATGATTTCACTTTTTTAAATTATTTTTAAAATTAATAAAATTATTTTAAATACCTACTTATAATAATTTATATATTAAATCAATATTTTAAAATAAAATTATTCAAGATTGTCGTGAACTTCATCGTCTAGTTAGTCATTCATAAACCGGTATTAAAATTCAATCGTCAAAATAAAAATTGATTGATTTATTAATTTGCAGTTTTGAATGCTTAGTAAAGATTTTTTTTAATTTTGCAGAAAATTACATAACTATTTAAAGCTTTCAATTTGTAATAAAATAATTGTACAATCGGGAAGATTTACGGACACAGTTCGAAATTGTTCAACTTTCAACGTTAATAATTTAAAATTTTTTCATCGAATGTTAAATTTGTAACTTTTTCGATTTACAATTATTGAATTCTAAAGGCCCTTAATTAAAAATTATTGTACAAACTTTAACCTTTTAAATCCAAAAGCATACCAGTTTTAACGTTTAATTAGTTTAAGGCCCTGAAATTAAAATTATTTAATTCAGATTTTCTCCTATTTTAAAATTCAATTGACCAGGGTGAATGTTTGCAAACTGAAAAAAAAAAACGATAAACAAATTGAAATTTTTTCAGAGATTTGATTGATGAACTTTATTTATGTCTATTTTGTGGTCAAAATTACACTATTTTTGTTTTATGAAACAAAAGCATTAAAAATCAATAGGTAATAAAAATCAATACAGAAACTTCAAGCATTATAAGTATGAAAAACTCTCTACAGTAGATAATCATTGCCTAAAATAATATACTAATGTATGTAAAATAATGAATCTAGTCAAATCTAGTCAAGACTTCATACGAAATTAAAACTATTTCAGGAATATTTTTGTTTTTAATTAATTATTATCCACTGGAGGTTGCAGCAATGCATATCTACTTTAGAGAGATCTAATAAAATAAAATTATTTTGTAAATTATTAATTCTGTCCTCAAAAAGAAATTATTAGATATAATCAATGGAGATCTTGACTAGCTTTCGAGCAGATAATGAGTTTGTGCCTCGAAATCAAAAGAGAAATTTTATTGAGATATAAAAATAATAAACATGACAGATAAGAAGAGCTGATTTTGAGCATTATAACCAACGACATGACTTTCATATTAAAATGTTTGACAATTAACTGTAATATTCATTGTTGACATTGTTTTATTTATAAGTCCATATGTAATATTTTTCAATTTTGCATGAATCAGTGTGCTTTAGTCTCTAATTTTTCTACCAGAAGCAACGACCTAGTCGGAAATCTTGAGAGATTAGGAAACGCAGCTCGAGAATGTTTCTTAAACAGTTTCGAAGCAACTAAATAATGGATTCTATCAACAGTTTTTGAACAGAAATAGTTAAGTTTTCACACAGCGTGAATTACTAATCTCAATAATTTACTATAAATTATATAAAACATTAACAATATGTTTCTGATCTAATTTATCATAGTATCTCCTATATCCTTGTTGTCAAAATACAATCAATACAATATCGCCTTGAAATTATACAGATACCAATATGCAACTAAAGATATGCTTTTGATATGATGGATCTCAATGTATTTCAATAATTCAATGGTAACTAGAGAATTGGATACAAGGATAATAAGGAATGGTACCCAGAAGGCTCAGATATCAGACTGACATTTCGATATTGATTACGTGTCGAGTGGACATTCTGGACATACATGAAACGTATATATCATCAGGGTATGAATACCGACATTGTAAACATTTCATTTTTCAATCAAGAAGGTTTGGAGATATAAACTTTAATTTTCGAATTAATGATTAAATTAGCATTACGAGGTGGTGATCCATCCTAATAAAAACATCTCTCACTGACTGATTGCCTAATCATATGGTTGATGGATATTATGGTCGGAAAAAACACTTTCTCTACATTGTGTTAAATTTCAAAAAATTGATACAAAAACATTTTGTTATTAAATATTGAAATAATTTTTTGAAGTGCAATAGTGGTAGAATGCTGCAGGATTAGTTCATAATTAACAGCTTTGAGAAGTCGAGGAAAATCAGTAATGCCAGGAGGAAAGCAGTGAATAATGTTCCAAGTTAAATTGGAACAAGAGCATTCAATTCAACTTAAGAGAAGTCACATAATTCTCGGAGGAAGTATTTTGAACACACCAAAGGATTTTGAATTTCATTCTATAATTAAAATCTAACTACTGACATAACTATGAAGAACCTTAAAAATGTTAACTCTGATAAACTTTTTTTAATAATCGTCTTTGAGGAAGTTCAGGGATCACAGGGGTTTAGTAGATTTTGTTTATTATTACAAAATGTCTCTATCCTATGAAAGATTGAAAAAAAAGATAAACAACAGAATAGAAAAATGCCCATAATTTAATTGCTTATAACTTAAAATATTGTTTCAGCAACCACAACTAACATATCATTCACTGATAAACCGTTTCACGTTTCCTAATAGATGTTTATTAATAGGTAAAAGTACTAAAAATGAAAAGAAATTCAGATTAATTTATTGCAGGCTTCACAGTCTTTACCCTATTACCCTTTTCTTGCTTTTCCACTCAATGCAAAGTAAATTAATAAACACCAAGAAAAAATCCAACTATTTTTGGTTGAAAAATCTTTTTTTTTGCTTAGCCCTTTTCTTATATAGTAGAGAATGTAACTTCTTTTCAATTTGTCATATTAGGTTGAAAATTCAATTACTTTGATAGAAAATACAATAATTTGGTTGAAAATGAAGTTTCTCCTTGAAAATTAATATTTTTGGGTTAAAAATAAAAATGTTTTGTAGTAAATTCTTTTTTTATGTGAAATTAATTTTTTATTGAAGATTTACATTTTCGCATTGAAAACTAAACTGCTTTGTATAAAATTCGTCTTTTCTACTTGAAGATTTAACGATTTGGTTGAAAATTTAAATATTCCGTTGAATATTAACTTTTTGGTTGAAAATTCTACTGTTTCGTAAAAATTTCGTCTTTTTTGGGTGAACTAAACTGTTTATATTTAAAAATGCAAATATATTTTGCTAAAAATATCAAGTATTGCATTTTTTGTTGAAAATTCATCTTTTTTTGTTGAAAGTTGAAATTTTTGGTGGAATATTAACTTTTTTGTGGATAATTCAATTATTTTGTAGAAAAATCGTCTTTTTTAGTTGAATTTAGCTACTTGGTCAAAAGTTGAACCACTTTTTTGAAAATCCATTCTTCTGTTTGAAAATTAATCTTTCTGGTTGAACATTTTAATATTTGGTTAAAAATAAACTTTACTATTAAAAATTCAAATATTCCGTTTTCAATTAAAAACTTTTCTGTAGAAAATTTGTATTTTTGACTCGGAAATTTAACTATTTGTTTGGAAATTCAAATATTTGGTTGAAAATGAAATTTATTATTGGAAATTCAAATTTTCCATTTGAAAATTGAACTATTTTGTAGAAAATGGGTCTCTTTGGCTTGAAAATTCAATAATTTGGTTTAAATTGGTTTTATTTCTTGTCTCAAAAATTATTTCTGTTTGAAGGTTCATCTATTCGGTTAAAAATATAATTATTGTGTTAAAACTTCGTTTTATTTTTTGATAAAAGTTAAATTTTTGTTAAAAATTCGTATTTTTAGCTTCAAAATTTAAAAATATTCGGTAGAAAATTGAATTATTTGGTTGAAAATTAAGTTTTTGTTAAAAATGTATATTTTCCCTTTTTGGAAATTAAACTGCTTTGTAGAAAATTGGTCTTTTTGGCTTGAAAATTCAAGAATTCGGTTCCAATTTTTTTTATTTCCTGACTTAAAAATTTCCCTGGACTTAAGATTCATCTATTTGGTTAAAAAAATAACTATTGTTTTAAAAATTCATTTCATTTTTTGTGAAAAGTTAAATTTGGTTTAAAACTTGCATTTTTCGTTAGAAACTTAAAAAATATTTGGTAGAAAATTTAACTATCCAGATGAAAATTCAAATATTTTATTAAAAATCACATTTTTGTTGAAAATCCATATGTTCCGTTTGAAAATCAAACTATTTTGTAGAACATTTTTTTTTTGGCTTGAAAATTCAAGAAATTGGTCCAAATTTGTTTTATTTCCCCACTACAAAATTTTTCCTGACTGAAGATTCATCTATTTGGAGAGAATATAATTATTATATTAAAAATTCGTTTTATTTTTTATTGAAAGTTAAATTTTGTTTAGAAATTGTGGTTTTAGTTAGAAACTTGAAAAATATTCGGTAGAAAATTTAACTATCCAGATGCAAATTCAAATATTTGATTGAAAATCAACTTTTTGTTTAAAATCCATATGTTCCGTTTGAAAATCAAACTATTTTGTAGAAAATTTGTCTTTTTGGCTTGAAAATTCAAGAATTTGATTCAAATTTGTTTTATTTCCCGACTAAAAAATTTTTCCTGACTGACGATTCATCTATTAGGGAAAATATAATTATGATAATGAAAATTCGTTTTATTTTTGATTAAAAGTGAAATTTTTGTCGAAAATTTGTCTTTTTAGCTTGAAACTCTAAAAATATTTGGTAAAACATATAACTATTTGGTTCAAAATTGAAATATTTGTTGGAAATAACTTATTGTTGAAAACTCAGAGTTTCAGGTTGAAAATTCAACTGTTTTGAACTACTTTGTTGAAAATTCATTTTATTGTTTTAAAATTTTATTATGTTGTTGAAAATTCTATTTTTTTAGTTACTAATAAAGTGTGTGAACTGGAAATTCAAATTGTTCTTTTTTGGTTGAAAATTGATTGTTTCAGTTGAAAACGTATCTTTTTGGTAAAAAAATTCAACTATTTTCGTGAAAAATCTCCTTATTTCCTCTATTTTTAGAGAATTTTGGCCGCTATAAAGATGTTTTTGATTTTCAAATAAATTGTTTAGAGAATATTTGAAATTAATATCTTTAAAAAAAATCCCTTTCAAAGCTTCGTGTTTTCTAATGTTTTGAATTTCTTTTTATTATTCTTGAACAATAAATCAGAACCATGTAAAAAAGGGGGGAAAGGGGAAAAATAGGGTCAAAATTCTCAATTGAACGTGTTTTAGGGGATTTTTCAGTTTCAATGGTAAAAAGGAAGAAAGACGAAAAAAGGGCTTCATGAGTGGATTGACATCGACCTAAAAAACGGAACTATAAAAACTGAAAAATGAATACCAATAAAAAAACTAAAAAAATTAAAAATTGGCTTACTTATAGCATTTTTTGTTATTTCTATTTTATCGTTTCCGCCTCCATGGTAGCCACTCCTTGTTAAAAATTGTAAAAATGGTTGCACATTTTTCATGGAGAGCGTGAAAATTGATTTAAAAAATGGTTATCTTTTTACTTAAAAAATTGGAAATTTTTTTTCAGAAATTTGGTCGCTGCATAGTCTGATAGAGACACTTTTTCACGTCACCTCTGTGAAAACAAAGTTTAGAATGTCATCACTTGATGGAATCCCAGTGGGACAAAAAATTAAGGATGTCCTAGAGACGTTTTCGGAACATCCCTAAGACGTCTTTTGGACATTCTAGGGTTGCTCTTCAGACGTTTAATGTTAGTACGAAAGTTGTCCTGAGAACGTCCTATGTCTTCATGACGCCTTTAGGACATCTTTAGGACATTGGACGTCTTAGAGACGTTGTTTGGACTGACATAGGACGTCCTAGGATCGTCCCAAGGATGCTCGTGAGATGTACATGGTTTTGTGCCCATTGGGATTTAAATATACCTCTATTTTCCGTAATTTTGAAGATTCTCAAATGGGACTTTGCTTGAAAACTTGTAAAGGATTTTGGAACAATAAGATACAAAAAACAATAGAAAACTTTACCTATTTACCTTCTTGAATGAACCTGCAAATTGTTTAAGAATAGGAATCTAGCTCTTTAGACTCTAAACCACATTGAGTGTCTGAAGGGGTACTACAAGGTTCCTTTCCCTTCACTTTGTCACTCCCTATCCCGTTCTCATTCCCGAAGCATTGTCTCCCACAAGTTCCGTTGTTTCGCCTAAATCACCACCTCCTTCCTGAAAGTCACCCTCTTCTATCGGTCGAATATTCAACCCACTCTCTTTCACCCTATCTCTATCTCTATTTCTGTCTCTCTCACTTGACGTCATTTCTCACTTCCTCCACCACAACGAGGGCTGTCCTAACATTTAAATACCAAAGTGTACCGGGCCTCGCGACCTCAGCGGCTTTAATACAGCCAAACTATGGACTTTCTCGAGTACATAGTCGATTTATGCACCTCCGCCTCACATTAGTCGTTTCCACTCAGTCTCTCTCTCTCTTACTCTCTTTCGCTCTCTTTCACTCGCTTTCTCTCAATACGCTGTCCGCCAGACCCATATTTCGTCCCTGTCTCCGTTCATACACGATGAAGTATCATGCGAGCTTCGAATTTAACGATACTACCGCATGCTAAAGACCAGAAAGTGTCCGGAAGCTTCCGCTGGTTATCCGCCATTAATTTAGAAGAGACGATCGTTCATCAGGTGTCTGCTATAACCAGCATGTGAGCTCAGAATTTTAGTATCCTTGCTGCAATAACTCGCAAGCGAAATTCCACTTTAGAACAAGTTCAAAACTTGAAGTACTTACTTTCATTTTTGATCCTACTCTGGTGGACATTTCGTAGCCTACAAATACAAATGCTTTCAGTAATGGGTATGTCTGAAAAGTATCCCACCGTGTGCTCTAAATTTGTACCTAGTTGTGCTATTGTCAAAAACAGGTATTTATCATTCAGCGGGGACTTCAGTTAGGCCACACGGAGAAAACCGGATAATCAAACTTGGAGTGTCCAAATTTAGATGGTCAGTTTGATCTTCTAGATAGCACCAAGTAACATCCACAATTCTTTCTTCATAGTCAGACAGACCATATTATAGTCTGTTTGAATATCCACAGGTGATTTAGACTCCATATCAGGATAGTCAAATTATCCTGGGATAATCATGATTAAACTACAGAATCAACTTTACACTCTGGATAGTAAAGCTAACCGTCAAATTTCGACACTCCAAGGATTGTACGATACACCATCTAGTGCGCTGTCCCATGGTTAAAGCTCAAGCATAGTCAGCCTGACGCTCTGGATGTTCAGACTGACTAGCCAAAAACCTTGCCATTCATGTTTGGAAACATGAATTAATATTATTACATAAATTCAGAATGAAATACCGATTCAAATTCTACGAATGTTCCTTTTTTTCACCAATTCTATTTTTTAATCTCCTGCCAGTTTTCCCTACATAAACTTTATTACAACATTTACATTTCATCAAATAAATAATACAGGACAAATTTCCAATCCTACCACTGTCTTTTTTTGTCAACAAATAATTATTTAAAGTAAGAGTGTTTTAAAAATAAACACTGATATTGAATTTTCCTAATGAAATTCTTAAATGTTTAGAGAGACCTTGAATATACGGAAAAGAAACTTTTAAATCAAATTTATTGTATCAATCCATTTTTTTCTCTTACGAGTACTATTACAAATCTCATAAATGCGTTTAGTAATAATGTAATTAACAAAACGAAGCCGATTGGTATTATGTTTGAATGTTGGTTTAACTGATTTACATTTTCTTTTCTACATTGAATATCACTTAATTTGGCACATAAATCAACTAAACCTTTTATTGAACCAACTTTATGACAAAATAAATAATGTGGATTGTAATTAATATATCCAGCAGACCAAGAGAGTTTTTCATACCAAATGGTTAATAAATCACCATTTGTAGTTTCAGTTATTTGTAAAGCAAGATCGTTAATATCATTATCAATTTCACGTTCTTGGGTGAAGTTTTTGCAATCTTCTATACTATTAAACATGTTTGAAGAAACAGAAATTTTGTCAGAAGGAACTATTGCTAGAATTCCATCAACATATATTTTATGAAGAAAAGGTGTGAATTCTAATAAGTCAAGAGCTTTTTACAACATCTTGTAAAACTAAAACTGAAACGACTGTAGATAAAGACGAACCCATAGGACAACCCGATATTTGTTCATACAATTTAAGTTATGATTTAAAATAAGTTTTTCTTTGATGCAAACTAAAACAAGATTTAGTGGGATGCTATCAAACATCGACACGTCTAAGTTAAAAATTTTTTGAATATATTTAAATAAATTTGAAGTAGGAGAACCAACGGTAGAAAAAATCAGTCTCCAAGTTGAATTTGGTTTCCGGACCTTTGGAAGAGCATAGTTAGCTATAACACTATTGTGAATTTTTTAAACTGTAGGCATTTTTTTGACTTCAACTTCAACTTTGAAACAAAATTTCTACGATTATGAGTTGAATGCATATTAAAAAATATTAAAAATTAAGCCAGCATTCAGATTACTTAAAATAACGTTTATTGAGCATTATATCTGATGGCTCTAGTAATAAGTTTTATGACTCATAAGAATTAACTCTCGGAAATTTGAAATATACAAGACGAGAAGCTTTTATCAAAAAGTTTAGATAAAGAAAATGTTTCGAAAATTTATCAAATATTCAAATCCCTGATAATGTTGCTGAAACATCAACTTTGGGTAAGAAATTCAGTGTTCCTTCAAATGAGTATAAGATTCCTATCAATAACTGTCAAGGAACATAGAGATTTAATTTTTGTCTAAGCCGATGAGAGCAACTTAACTATTTTAACTATCAGAGATTACTATAATAAAACTATAATAAGAATTTATTTTGACAGTCTCTTTATCGGTTTTTCCAAAATTTTTGATTCTGTATGAAAACATGTAAACTATAATGGTTCCAACAACGGAAAATAAATGTAATTCAGATAATATTTTCTTTGTGTAACCTTCAGTGTCATTTTCTGTTTCGTCAATTTTGACACGGTTTTTACAGTCTTATGATTGTTTCAAATGATCTTTTTTTTTTCTTAAAAAATGGTTCAATTAATTCAATTTGTTCAACTCAGGTACAATTTATATCATTTTATTTAACGAAGTATCTCGTCTTCCCGAAATTTGGGATGACAAGTTCAATATTTTTCATAAGCTTGGCTAGTCGTCCCGAATTTTCGGGACGATTAGTCCATCCCTTTTCCAAATCCTCCAATTTTTCGGGACGACTAGACACAGCCTATATTTAATTTTTTTTTTATATTACTAACAAATTGTAACTATATTAAGGTTGCCTTTGAAGAAGGCACGCATTAGTTGTCAAAACGTAACGAATTTTAAAATAAATATGAGCTTGGCCTGATTGGCCTGATTTGTATTTTTGATTCTTTTCATTATAACAAAATATTCTATCAAAAAATCATCGTGCTTAAATTTTTGTAAAACAAAAATCATCAGAACTTTTAGACATTCAAGAAATAAAATCTCTGGGAAATGACAAAATAAAATTGAAATGTTTCAGTTGGAAGTCGTTGAAAACTTCTCTCCTAAGAAAACATTCTTCACAATAAGCTACCTAATTGAAGCCACATTGTCATCTTTGCGATAAAAAATTGATTCCTCATATAAAAATAACCTAAAAATAATACGCCATCATAAAATAATTCTGAGATAATAGAATTCAAGCGTCAGCTTTTTATTAAAAATCGTTTAGAAATGAATACTTCTGATTTCTTTATCGTTCCGTTCAGCTGACGTAGTTCGCCATTTGCGAGAGTATGGCGTTTTTACGATTTTTCACATCCAATAATTCATACCCGTAGGATTGTACTAACCGAAGCACACTGCGGAAACGTGGATCGATGTGATTTCACGTAGAAGAGGATCTAGAAGAGGGTTGCTTTATGACCGAGATGAGTCTACGTGATCAGACTCGATCCTGCCGCGGGCAAGGCGGTTTACCCTTAAAACTTTTTTAGAGACTATTCCATGTGTCGTTTCTCTCAGCTACTCTCTATCTCCCAACACACACATATAATTTCCTGCTTTTCGTTAAGAGAGAAGGATTTGATTTGCGAATGGTCTCTGACCCAAAGGCGTACATTGCGAATTTGAAAGTCCTGCGAATTTCACTCCAGGTCCTTGTTTTCCCACCAATGCTGTACCACTTTACTACCGCTATTTCCAAGTTTCAACCACACACTCGTTCTCGTCAAAATTCGCTTCACGTGTATTGCTCTTGGAATTCAGAAATTCGGATTGCACTTCGAAATAAGAGAAGTTCAAGTTTTAAGGACTCAAAGTTCCAAAACATCAACGTACCGTTTTAATTCAATTGGGAGGATGAGAGTAATAAAAATTAAAAATGGAATCCAGTGACATCAGTCCAATCAGTAGACTTTGATGAATCAGAAAAATTAACTCCTACAAGCTTTCTTTTAAAGAAAATCTTTTTTGAACAAATATAATCTGACAACTTATCAGTGTACCCAACATAGTTTGTGAAGTTAAAGTTTGTCAAGTAATTATTAAAGATTCCTAAATTTTTCAATTATTCGGTTCATAAAATTATAGAAGTTGAGAGAATTTATTGAAGGAAGAAAAAAATGTAGGCGAATATTGTTTCTCGAGTGAATGCTGGTTATCGTACATAAATCGTATGTTGTATATCTTAGCCAATTGTGCACCGATTTGCATCAAACCTTTCGGAATCAATGAAAAATTGCAAAAAGGTAACTTCTGTCCATATATATTTTCCATATTTACTAAACTAGATGTAGCAGCTTCAGAAAACATAAAAAATTTATCATTTTTACTAAATAGACACACTTACTACCTATACTTATTTAATCGATTAGCACACTTTCGAGATAAGTCTGTTGAACCTAACTCTTCATCCGTTTTTCCGAAATTTTTTATTAATTGACTATTTTGTGATATTTATTTATTATTTAAAATCGATTTTTTAGTAATTAGATACACGTGCAACCTACAATATTTAATCGATTGATACAAAAAATTTAGGATCAGTCGGTTAGATGTACTTCTTCATCAGTATGTTTTATGAAAAAAATCGATTTTTTTCGTAATTAAATACACCTACAACCTACACTATCCAACTGATTGGTTTATAAATATTGAAATAGGTTTGCTAGATGTAATTTTCCATCCGTGTTTCAGGAAATGTTGATTCATTGATTATCTTATCTAATTTACTTTATATGATTAAGAGCATATGACAGTACGTCACGTGACCAATTATTACATGTTATTATATTCGGCTGCGTTAAAATTGTAGGAAACGGTGGAAAATATATAAGTGCAAGTCCGTGATGCTTATTATAGTTTTAATATTGTTTAAACAATGCAATTTAATTGATTATATTTTAGCTAGGGCCCTAAAGCCCTATTCTTAGTTCCATTCTGAATTTAATATTGAAATTCCGCTATGTAAATAAAATAAGGAGTCAAATGTGGTCAGACAAATGTGCCGTTATATATTTGGGAGCATTTCCCAAAACAAAACCATAATATTTTTCTAATTATAGAGACGCGATATATATATATAAACTATAAAAAAGTTTATATCGGAGAAACCTGCAGGAGGTTAAGGACACGCATAGCTGAGCACAGAATAGATTGTGTAATGGGAAATAATAAAACTGGTCTTTCGCAACATGCGTGCACGTGTAACCATTTTTCTCGATTTTGATTATAACAATATTAAAATAAAACCAAACGTAAGTTTCTGGAATCAATTTTTCTAAAAAAAAATGTTTTTTATATTTGTGTTAACTTACAATCTGAAAGATGGCATATCAATAAAGATTGTCAATTTCATTTTCAATTCATAACGTTTTTGTGTTTTGAAAATTCAAGCTTTTTGGCGCGCTCACTAGGGGCCTCACATCTTGCATTCATCTTTTCTGCGTTACGTTTTTTTCTATTTACTTTTCACGTATTCTGTGCCCTAAAAAGCTTTTAGTTTATCAATTAGCTGTTTGATTATTATGTCTATGTTGTTAATTAAAAAAAAATTGTAAAGTTCTGTTCGTTGCTGAGTCGTTTTAACATTGGTTTAGCCTCCGGTTTTACGCAGGAGGTTAAACAATTTCATTATATTTTGACCTAATTGATGACACTCAAATAATGGACGTTACATAAAAAAATTTATTTTTAAGCTCTGACATCATTTGACTTTTTTAGCATAATGACATTTTATACCTCATCGGTTTGATTTGTCAAAAAACTCTATGTAAACAGGTATTTATAATATTAATATTTCAACTATTTTATACTTGTGTTTCAAACAAATTTTGGTTTTCAGTTTTGAACATGAAGGAAAACCTTTTTTATATTTTACAGCCTTGAGAAAGACGCAAAGCGGTATCGAAACGTGGACCTGTTTTGTATAAAAACATTTATTCAATTTTGAGTAATACAAGGGCAAATTTTAAAATGAACGGATGACCGAATTAAAATTCATTTTCAATATTTTTAGAAATTTTCTACAATCTGCATAACGTTCGAATAAAGTTGGATCTTGACATAAGAAATTTTTTAGTTCTTCAATATAAGTTCTCTCAAATAAATTTTTGTCATTGGATCATTTTATTTATAAGTCCTTGCTGTTTCTAGTTGAAGGGTCCGCTGTAACTGACATTTTTTTCGAAAATGATTTTTTTGTATTTTCCGGAACACTTTTTATATGCAGTTAATATCCCGCAAACAAAAGGGCCAAATTCCTTTTAAAATTTTTTTGAATGTATTTTCGAAAATCGCGTTTTTGTATCTACAGCATAGGTCCGCGGTCTAAACCTCTTAACTGCTTATGGCGTCTTATGGGAAATACGTGTTTTTTTCTTAAATCGGATAAGTTTACTCGTAGTACAGGTCAGTGCGACATATGTCAGTGTGTGTGAAGTTAAGTGCATGTGTGTGTCGAAAGTTATTTGTGGCTACTTTTACGTCATCTTTGATGTTATCGTCTACAGATCGCTGGACGAAGGTGAGCGACGCGTCTCGATTACTAAAACTCAGAAAACTTTTGCAATAATATATTTTACATTTTTTCTAGCACATCTATTTCCGGCATGCTATTCCAAACATTTTGTCATATAAGACTTGCATATGAAACTTTGACCTATAAAACTTTGACATATAAAACGGTAGAACACTGCAGATAGCAGGTTTAGACCGCTAGACCCCTTGTAGCTAACATATGTATAGCTATCACTTGTCATATAACGTTCGATTTTGATTGAAATATTATAAAACTAACGCTTATTATTTTCCTCTAGTGAATAAACGAGTAAAATTTTACGGTTTAGTAAAATAATTCAAAATTGCAAAAATAACAACGATTTTCCTTCGCCGTGTGAAATTTCTGAAATGTCAGTTAACAGGTTTAGACCGCATATGTATGAAACAGATGATCAAGACAATTGTTCGTTCTCTCTTTTTTGAGAAATTATCGGCATCCTAATAAAATTCAAGTTTTAAATTCGGGTGGGCCGAAAGTCGGCGGATATTTGAAAATAAACGTGCAACGCAGTAAATCCAGGGTGTCTATTCATCCGAGGAACTAAACCGCGAATTACGTCGCGTACAGAACGATCGATCTATAGAATATAACCTGTCTCTGCGTATTTTCAGGCATTGTCGGCAAACAATGAAACGGTTACGGGACGCGTTAACAGCGACCATTGTCTCGTTGTCGTAACGGGCCAAAGCGCTGCTAGCGGACAATGCTTTTATATGTAGGTACCGAGTACCGAGTGCATGAGACAGACCTGTTTCCATCTCTCCAGTTTCCCTGTTACTGTAACCCTCTTCTTCTCCTCTCCTCTCCTCACTTAGTATTTCCATTCTACAACCCGTTTCTGTTTCTGTTTCAGTAGGTTTGCTTACACTCTGCTAGATTGGAATGAGTGTGAACTATCTCCATCATCAACCTCACTACATCCAACGAATAAACACGAGTAATTGAATTTCAAGTTAAACTTCATTTTCCTCAGAGACGGTGGACCCCTAGAGGCCAAAGGGGGCAATACCCCCCTTAGAATTCGACCAGGGAGGCGCAAAGTATTGATTTGCTCCCCTCTGAAATCGAATGAATAAATTCATCGGATAGTTTATATTTTTCCAAAATAGAAATTCTCTTCTTGTTTGCCTATGTATCTGCGGCTAAGAAATGATAGGAAAATTCCCGGCCATGGAACAGTCAATGTTTCTGAAACTCTTTTTCTTATAGAGTAGAACGGGGCGAGGTAGCCAGTGGGGCGAGGCAGCCAATTTCTTCTTATTCCCACAGAGTTAATTGAAATCACGCGCCTTTGTAATGTAAGGTCGGTTAGGTTAGTTCGCTGTACTTGCCGAAAGTTGACTGCCGTGACTGTCGCAGTTTGTAAAAATCAGCGTCATTTGTGAGAAACGACTAGCAGAAGGGACATTTTCATGATTTACGTTTGTTTATCCTTCGCGTATAGGTTATGTAAAAAAAGTTAAGTATTTTTCGCAGTAGTATGTTGTGCTTAATACGATGGAATGGTTGGTTTTTCGATATTCAAAATACTTTTTTTGTGTGAAATTTTTGTGGCAAAAAGCACATGTGGGGCGAGGTAGCCAACAAACGGCAGTCGATGCCGAAAAGGCTGAAAAGGGAATTTCTTGTGGCGGCCCTCGACGAGGCCGCCCGAAGAAGGTATAATAAACTCCTTATGAAACCTCGGACAGCAGCAACGAAGATGACATATTAATTTTTCCAATTTTTTCCAATTTTGTTTTTGTTTTTCTTTTGATTTCCATTAAATGTCAGAGAAGACATTTAACTTTGTTTTTTTATTTTTATATATCATCTTGGATCTAATGAAGAACTTATACATTATTATATGTCTGTGTATTACAACTTTGTGTGCCGCCTAATATCTGCTGAAATGATTGGCTGCCTCGCCCCACAGTTGAGCAAAAACATAGCGTCTCTGGAAAACGGTTGTAGAAACTGTAATGGGCAAGATACGTCAAAATGCAACGAGGAAGTTTGTTAGCTGCCTGAAGTAAATATCAATTTGTAACAATAATGTCATACTATTGGTTCAGATAAAAAAATTTCTTGGTATTGAAGAAACGTTTCACAGGCCGTATGCCGAACGAGCATTTCTTTGAATCAAGTAAATTTTCTCTGATTCAAGCTTTTTTCTCAGTGTATTGATGAAAATCAGCTGATTTATGGAAAGTAGTTTTGCAGAGGATTGAGCTAGTTTCCGAAGGAAGTAAAGTTCGTTATTCGCTGAATGAACGGACAAGTTCTAGTGTAGTGCCCTTATCAACCCTCTTTTGCCTCCGTTTCACAAAACCCTCCCCGAGTTTCACTCGCCGTAACCAACTTCACCTTTCCACCTCGTCGTCGGATCAAAGATGAGGCTGCAACTACAGGAGTGAGCACTGCACGCTCAATCAATTTTGCTTCATCGTACTACTACGTACTTGCGGGGTTCGCTTCTGGATCGATGCGATGCGATGGTGTCTAGCCTTCGAGGTTGAGAGACGAGGGATTTGATCATCCACAGGAGTTGCAAATAATTGCCTTAGTTTGACTTGCATGTACTGCAGAGGCGAACTGAACTGTCTTCTCGAGTATTCAAGCTGCAATTGATGGCTGTCAATTTTTAAGTATTCTTCCCCTCGTGAAAAGAATCACCACCTGAATATCGTTTCTAGACTAGATTCGAACCAGGTTAAGCATTTTTCTAGTATGTATCCCACAGCCTATATCATCATTACTTTTAGGCTTTTGAAACAGACACTATGCTCACAGTGCGAAAATAGACACCATTTTCTCTGTTTAATATGAGCACAACTGGTTTTACCAACAAAAAAACTAGCTGAAGGTCCTGAAGAACCTTATCTGATTTATGAGATCTGTAGGCTTCAACCAGTTTCGGCTAGATTTATATAGCACGATCTGATGCTTATTTCTTTCAGGCATCTGGGGAGAAGAGAATCAACTTTAACATTGCTATCGTAAAAATAACCAAAGTTTTTGTTTGTAGATTCTAATGTCCATTTCATAACTTGACCTCCATAATGCGGAACCCACCGACAAGACCGGGCATTTTCAGGAAACAGTTAAACAGTTTAGGACTAAATAGTTGCCATCTGCTAAGGATTAAAATTTTATATTCCCAAACATTTGTGATTTTGCGATAAATGATTTTTTAAGGAAGGAATTTGGAAACTTGTAGGTCTTTCCGACTTCACGATTTGTCGAATGTAAAGAGGATTAGTTGCGACCCTTGGGGGTCTTATGGTGGCCCTGGGATAATGGTGATTTTAACTGCGAGGGTCGAAATGATCTTTGTCTTCTAGGGTCCAAAATACGACTGTTTAAGACAGATTCAAAACAATAGTATTTCTTTTCACGATGGTCCTGACCCCTACATCAAAAATTCTGAAATTTTTTTTTTTTTTTTTGCTACAAAATGATCTTCACTCGAGGTACATAACCCAGTCAGATCATGATGCGATTTCTATAGAGGCTGACCTACACTTCCAAAAGAACGGATCTTTTATTCTTCTTTCAGAAGACGCACTACCTTACTTTTTTCGCATGAGACTACTATTTGCCTATAATTTCAGATATAGTATTCCTCGCTTCCGTCACTTCCGGGCTTTTGTTTGTTTCCGAAATTCACTGACTTTCTGTATGTCTTGCATCATAGGCTGACCAAAACAAATGAATATTTATTCAGAAAGTCAACGGATTTTGGAAACAAACAACAAACCGTAAGTAAGGCATTAGTGAGGAATACTGTGATATACAATTCCAATTATTAAAAAGCGCATGGCGCCATTTTCGATTAATTCTCGAAATTACTCGAAACAATTTGAAACTATTGTTATCGGGGAACCCGCGTTAATGACTGGATGAAGCTGTCGTTCCTTTTTTCAGTTTAAAAAAAAGTCAGCAAACTTCAGGTTTACAACTGAGGTCTCCAGCAATTTTAAATAAAAAATTAAATTTTGTCAGTTCAAGAAATATGACATAGAATCCAAGTAGCCATAGTTAGTAAAAATATATTTTTTTAGCAACAATATTAAGAAAAGAATTACACATTCCCTTAACCATAAAAAAGATCCACTTTTTAAAAATACTTATCAATTTGTGACGTTGGCATAGGTACGAAAAAATATGCTTTTTATAAACTTGATTAAAATTAAAAACTGCACTTTCAATATTGGAATGAACCTATGAAGTTTATACACTGCACTTTGTTCAAAATTGAATATTCTAAAATATTAGCCATGGAATATTTTCAGTTTTTATATATTTCTAAAAAGTAGAAAGTTTCAGGTCAAAAATGTTAGATAATAATTCTCACAGGCTAAAGAGATTATTTTTAGTTATAATTAAGCAGATATATAAAAAAATACTTTTACTCTACTTTTTCAATTGAAAAATTTAGGAACAATGTGGAAAGTTTCCTTCAAAGTTTTAAAATACAAATGGTTTAGACTTATTTTAATGTTTGAGCGAAAATTCAGATTACTGGATGAACTATTTCAAATGTTTCAAAAGGAATAATTCTTCAACTGAAATAGATATGAATTTCAAACCAAAAAGATTAATTTCTAACCAAAGATGGAAATATCAAATTTTCAATGAAAAAAAATTATTTTCCAATCAAAAATCAAACGAATTTTCAACAAAATAGGTAAATTTTCAACCAATAAGTTGAACTTTTCCCAAAGGAGTTTAACTTTCAACCAAGTAGTTTTAATTTGTAACCAAAAGAATGAATTTACAACTGAAATGATGAATATTTAACTAAAATACTTGATTTTTCAACCAAAAAGTGAAATTTTGAACTAAAAAAGATGAATTTTGAACCAGAAATGGAATATTTGAATTGTCAGAGACAAAAACGTGTTTTCAAGCAAACTGATGAAATTTCAACACGAATAGTAAAATTTTAAACAAAAAAGATGAATTTTGAACTAAAATGATGAATCTTAAACTAGAATAGTTGAATTTTCAATAAAAAATATTTATTTTCAATTAGGAAGAGTAACTTCTACCAAAAATGATAAATTTTCATCGAAATACATGAATTTTTAAATAAAAAAGATAAATTTCCAACCAAAACTCGAATAGTTACATTTCAGTTAAATAATTAATGTTTAATCGAAGAAACGCATTATCAATTAAAATGATAGAATATTCAATTGGAACAGTTACTTTTCCAGTTAAAGAAAAAATAACTTTCAACAAAAAAAAAGTAATTTTGAAAGCCATAGTTACATTTTTAAATAAAAAAAATGATTTTTTGTCTAAAATGATGAATCTGTAACTCGAAGAGTTGAAATTTAAACCAAGAGTTGAAAAAAAAAATTTTTAACAAAAAAAAATTCAACAAATAAGTTTTAACTGGAGTAGTAGAATTTTCATTAGAGAAAATTAATTTTCAGCTAAAGAAAAAACCAATTTTCAACAAAATATCTCACTGTGCATCCAGGGAGATGAATTTTCGATTAAAATTATAGATCTTCAACCAAAAAAATTAATTTTTAAGAAAAGAGTTCAACATTAAACAAAGTAATTGAATTTTTATTCCAAAAAAGATTAATTCTGTACGAAAAATATAGTATTTGTTATTTCAACCAAAAAATATTTTAATTCTTAATCAAAAACAGTTGAATTCAACCAAAAAAGACGACTTTTCAACCTGAGTTGAATTTTTAACTAATGAAGATTTTTCACTCAAGAGAGAGAAAAATTGCTAAAAATTGTGGAATTTCGAAGCAAAAAGATGAATTTTCAACAAAGAAGATTAATTTTTTACCAAAAGGAACGAATTTTCAACAAAATACATGAATTTTTAACAAAAAACGATCAATTTTCAACCAAAAATATAACAATTACATTTTCAATTCAAACAATTAATTTCAAACGAAAAACAAAACGAATTTGAAACATAATGGTTAATTACAGTCCGGCACTTTGATATACAAAATGTAATGTGTACATTTTTGAAGGTTTCAAAAATAAAGAAACTTTTTAAGATTTTATAAAAGATTTTAAAACATTTAAAATTATTTCATAAAGTTTCGAAAAAGAATGTGGACGATTTCACAACAACGTTTTTCCATCAGCGAAATTACAATGTTTTATTATAAATTCGAGTAAGTTTAAGGGACATTTAAAAGTTTTAATAAGATATAAAATTAATTTGAAAATTGAAAACATTTCAAAAGTTTCCTTAAAATTTTTGGGGTAATTTTAAAGAATATTTAAAAAGATTTGCAAAATTTAATAACACAATCTGAATCATTTGATGGCAATTTTTTTAATGTTTCAGAATTTTAAGAAAAATGTAGGAAAATTTTGAAAATTATAAAAGATATATAGAAGGTTTAAAAGTTTTGGATATAGTTGACAGAATTATTTGGAATTTGAAAATATTGCCAAAAATTTAAAACAAAATATAAACTTTCGAAGATTTCGGAAAAAAATTGCGAAGCTTTTCAAGAAGTTTGAAAGGCTTCAAGAAAATAAAAAACTTTTCTTGAGATTCCTGGGAAATTTTTCAATGAATTTTTGAAGAAAATTCAAAAAGGTATCAAAACATTTCGAAAGATTTCTACAAATGTCGAAAATATCAGGGAGATTGAAGGGAAATTTTTATAATTTTGAAAGAGTTTTTCATAACTTTATGAGTAGTTTGAGTCAGTTTAAAAGATATTTATATAAAGAATGTGGACGATTTCACAGCTACGTTATTTATTTCAGCAATTATTATTATTAATTATTATTATATTATTATTTGAATAAGGAGGAAGATTTCCATATCATATATTATTATTATTATATTACAATTATTTCTTCAAATTTTTTTTTCTTCTAAACCCCTTAAAGTCCTAAATCTCTTTTAAACTGACTTAGATGTTTCCTACAATTTTGCAAAGTCCTGAAAAATTAAAAAATAATACTTTTTTGACATATATAGAATATTTAAAATTTATTTTGAATTTTCCCAAGAATCTTAGAAAAATTATATATTTATATAATCTTAAAAACAAATGAACAAATAATCTTAAATGAGAAATGCTTTTTCGTTCGAAAATTGATCTACATAACATATATGTTTGGAAATTCGTATATTTCTCTTAAAAAAGCAACTGGTTGAAAATAAATCTTTTTTGGTTGAAAATGCAACTGGTTGAAAATTATTCTTTCTCATTTAAAAGTGAAACTGGTTAAAAATTAATCTGCTTTGATTAAAGATTCATATTTTCAGTCGAAAATGCATCTCTTCGGTTGACAACATAACTATTTCGTAAAAATTCCGTTTTTTTTTGGTAGAAAAAAAGTCTTCTCTTTGGAAAATTCATCTCTTTCGTTGAAAATTCATATTTTCGTGTCAAAAATTTAACTGTTTTGGAGAAAATCGTCTCTTTGTAAAAAAAATTCATCTTTTTTGGTTAAAAATGCAACTGGTAAAAATTGTTCTTTTTGGTTTAAGATTCAGCTTTTTTCAAAAATGTATCCTTTCTGGAATAAATTCCACTGTATTTTATTTAAAATTAAAATCTATTTTGGTTAAAATATCATTTATGTATTCAATTTTTCGTTGAGAATGCATTATAAAATACAAAATTTAATGTTTTCCTTTCAGGAAACATAACATAATATTAAATTATTCAACGTCAGTTAAAAGACTTTTTTTCAACGACAATCTTCAAAAAACATAGAATATCATATTCCCTTAAAAACATAGAAGGTAACATTTTTGAAAATACTATCTGATAAATTTCTGACGTTCGCTTAGTTATGGAAAATATATTATTCAAAAATTTGATTAAAATTTAAATCTATATTTTCAATATTTATATTTAACTTTAAAATGTTTAAGCCATATAACATATATATTTTATTTACGTAAATTGTTTAAAAAATTTTTAATAAACACTGTATACTTCTTATTGAATAAGTCTTCAGGGGTCTTCAGAAGCCAAATAGATTTCTTGAAGTTTTAAGTAGATATCTGAAAAAACACTGTTTCTCTCTACTAAATTAATTGAAAAATATGAAAACTTACATGGAACTTATTTTAATGTTAAAGCTTCTAGAAAATACTGGTTAATGGATAAACGGTTTCAAAATTTTCAAAACGAATTTTTTTTCAATAAAATAGTTAAATTTTCAAACAAAGTGATGAATTTTCAACTAAAATGAAGAATTTTAAAACAAAATATTGACTTTTTAACAATACTGTGGAATTTTCTACAAATTAGATTAATTTTTAACCAAAAAAAATGAATTCTCAACAAAAAATGTAATGCATAATTGATATTTCAGCCCAAACAAATTTTAATTTTATATAAATACTCAGTTGAAGTCAACCAAAAAGAAGAATTTTCAACAAAACCTTTTAACTTTTCAAACAAAAAGGATACTTTTCAAAACAAAATTGTTTTTTTTTCGGAAAAAATGTTAATTGTCAACCAAATCCTTGAATTTTCTAACAAACTAGTTGCATTTTCAACCCAAAAAGACGAATTTTTAGCAAAACCGTTGAACTTTTAACATCAAAAAAAGACTTTTTCATCAAATTGTTGAATTTTCTTGAAAGTAGAATATGTTTTAACCAAAGAATTGAATTTTCCAACAAAAAATACAATTTCAACCGAGAAAATTAGTTTTCTACAAAGTAGATTAATTTTTAACCAAATAATTGAATTTTTAACCAAAAATATAAATTTTCAACCGAGAAGATTAATTTTCTACCAAAAAAGACGAATTTAAAAATAATACATGAATTTTTAAACAAGCAGTTGAATTTTCAACTAAAAAGATAACGTTTCATTCACACAGTTAAATTTTTAACTAAAAAATATAAATTTTCTACCAAAATGAAGCACCTACATTTTCGTTGTAAAAAAGATAAATTGTTTACAAAAATATTGAATTTTTAGCAAAATAATCCAATTTTTAATCGAGGAACTGAATTTTCAACTAAAATGGATAATCTTCGACTGGAATAATTAAATCTACATTCAAAAAATAAATTTTTAATCAAAAAACAACGAATTTTTAACAAAATAATCAAATTTTCAACCAAAGAGGTGAATTTTTAACTAAAATCAAAACATCTAAAAAATGAATTTTTAACAAGCAGTTCGAATATTAACCAAGTAGTTGAATTTTCAACCAAAAACATTAATTTTCTACCAAAAACGACAAATTTTCAACAAAATAGTTAAATTTTCAACCAAATTATTTTCAACTGAAATCAAGAATCTTCAACCAGAAAAATTAATTTTTAACAAAGTAGTTCAACGTTCAACCAAGTAGTTAAATTTTCAACCAAAAAAGATAAATTTTCATCCAAATAAGAGTTGAATTTTGAACTAAAAAAGATAAATTTTCAACAAAAAATGAAATACTTACAATTTTAATTGAAAAATAAATCTTCTACAAAAAATAGAATATTCAACAAAATAGTGAAATTTGTAATCAAGGAATGAATTTTCAACTAAAATGAAGAATCTTCAACTGGAACACTTAAATTTTCAATTGAAAAAAAAAAATTTCAATGAAAACAAAAACGATTTTCAACGATATGGTTAATTTTTAAAGAAAATATATAAATTATTTTATCAAATTAGTTAAATTGTAAATCCAAAAAGATGAATTTTCAACAGAACAATTGAATTTTGAAACAAAAAATGACTTTTTAACAAAATTGAATTTCCTACAAATTAGATTAATTTTTCACCATAAACTTGAATTTTCAACCAAAATTGTGAATTTTCAACGAGGAAGATTAATTTTCTACCAAAAAAGACGAATTTAAAAATAATACATGTATTTTTAACCAGGGAGTTGAATTTTCAACTAAAAAGATAACTTTTCATCCAAACAGTTGAATTTTTAACTAAAAAATATAAATTTTGTACCAAAATGAAGAACTTACATTTTCATTGTGAAAAAGATAATTTTTTACAAAAATATTAAACATTCAGCAAAATATTCAAATTTTTAATCAAGGAAATGAATTTTCAACTAAAATGGAGAATCTTCGACTGGAATAGTTAAATCTACATTCAAGAAATAAATTTTCAACCAAAAAACGACAAATTCTTAACGAAATAGATGAATTTTCAACCCACTAGTTGAACTTTCAACTGAAAAAGATAAATTCACAATCAAAAATGTATATGTTAAATTTTCAGTTAAAAAATTTAATTTTCAATCAATAAAACCGAATTTTCAACAAAATAGTTAAATTTTCAACCAAATAACAGTTGAATATTTAACTAAAAAAGAGAAATTTTCAACAAAAAATGAAATACTTGCAATTTCAATTGAAAAATTAATCTTTTACAAAAAATAGAATATTCAACAAAATAGTGAAATTTGTAATCAAGGAATGAATTTTCAACTAAAATGAAGAATCTTGAACTGAAACACTTAAATTTTCAAAAAAAAAATAAATAAAAATTTTCAATAAAAAAACGATTTTCAACGATATGGTTAATTTTTCAAGCAAATAAATAAATTATTTGATCAAATTAGTTGAAATTTTCAATCCAAAAAGATGAATTTTCAACAGAACAATTGAATGTTTAAACCAAAAATGACTTTTCAACAAAATTGGATTTCCTACAAATTAGATTAATTTTTCACCATAAAGTTGAATTTTCAACCAAAATTGTGAATTTTCAACGAGGAAGATTAATTTTCTACTGAAAAAGGGGAATTTTCATCAAAATACATGAATTTGAACTGAACAGATTTAGATCACAAGTTAACTGCTTGGATTACTTAAATTACTTCCAATTATATGGATTACAAGTTGATAATTCTTGATTAAACTGGATTACTCCGAGCTATCTGGCTTACAAGTTGATTAATCTAACTTTCAAGTGGATTACTCCAGATACAAGTGCGTTACGATCACCAGAGTGGTTTCCCCCTCGGATATATGTAGAGTGGCGTTCTAGGTTCAAATCCGGGCTGAGGCTGATTTTTTCCCGATTCTCTGAAAATAACAGACCAGTCATCGACACTATTTAATATTTACCATAAAAAAATGTATTTAGTAAACTTTAAAACATAATATCAGTAAAGAAATATGTGACGTTGGATTCAAAAAGTGACAGGATGGATTTAAAAATTTTATCCTATATATCCTCTCGTAAATAGCTCTAGATGGAGCATCGATCTTCGACCTAATCGAGGCGATGACTTTGGGGAGACAGCCCCTGCGGAAATGTGGTTTAAGAACGTGTCGGCTTATGTTGTTAGAAAGTGGCGCGAACTGCAAGAGGGGTTGAATGCGAAAAGAATGGGATGAATATGACAACGATGATGTCGATGATGAAGAATAAAAAGGATCAAGAGCGAAAGCTGGTGAAGTAGAGGGATTTTCAGGGAAAGAGAAAACTGTGTGCGACAGTAGGGGAGGAGAGCAGTTTCGCAAACCAGACTATAAGAAGGGGTTGGGGTGGTGGAAGTAGAAAAAGGAGGGTCGTGTGGCATTGATCGGCCACACTATACCAAGAAAACTCACGTAGGCTTTTCATCGGCCAATGGACTGTCACGGCCACTCGGAGCCAGCCAGCTTCCAGCCATTCTAATTACTGCATTTTTTCCAAAATCTTTTTTATCTAATTCCTTTTTTTTACTCAATTCCTGTCAATTATTAATTCTAGATTGCGAATAATCACTGGTAATACTCTCGAGCGCTCGGTTATCCAAAATGGTAATCCGCTGTAATCCGAGATAACCAGTGTAATCCAGGGTAATCTGCTTGTAATTTGGCCTTATTGAAATGATTCGAATACCAGTATTCAGGAGTAATCCACTTGT
>CAKNYM010052626.1:101964-118253 GCA_932195095.1 Andricus curvator | reverse complement strand
TTCAGGAGTAATCCACTTGTGATCCGAGGTAATCTGCTTGTAATCCTTTGCAATACAATCTAGACAGACAGCTTCCAGCCATTCTAATTACTGCAATTTTTCCAAAAACTTTTTTATCTGATTCCTTTTCTTTACTCGTCTCTTTCCTGTCAATTTGTGATTCTAGCTTGCGAATAATTGTTGGTAATACTCTAGAGCACTCGGTTATCCAAAATGGTAATCAGATGATCCGAGAAATCCAGAGTAATCCAGGGTAATCTACTTGTAATCTCATCTCATGGAAATGATTCCAATACCAGTAATCAGGAGTAATCCACTTGTGATCCGAAGTAATCTGCTTGTAATCCTGGGCAATACAATCTAGACAGACAGCTTCCAGAAATTCTAATTAACCACTGCATTTTTTTAAAAACTTTTTTATCTGATTACTTTTTTTTACTCATCACTTTTCTATCAGTTTTCAATTCTAACTTTTGAATATAATCTTGCCGAATCTCCGTCGATTTTTTTTAAATTACTCAAATATGAATAATGATCGAGGAGAAAACAACTCTGGTAATCCTCTGAACCGATCGGTTATCCAATCTGATAATCCGGGGTCATCCGATAAATTCAGTATAATCTAGAATAATCCACTTGTAATCCGGTATTATTTAAGTGATTTGGAGTAATCCCAGTATTTAGGAGTTATCCACTTGTAATCCGAAGTAATCAGATTGTAATCCTGGTGAAAAGAGTTCTAACCTGAAGTAATCCAGTTCTTATACAGAGTAATCCAGTCCTAATCCAGAGTAATATACTTGTGATTCGGAGTAATTTGCATAGGTAATCCCAATAATTATCGACTTTTTTGTTGAAGATTTGTTTTTTCAATTAATTTCCTTAACTGAAAATTTAACTATTCAATTTTTTGTTAAAAATTAACTTTTTTAGTTAAAATTCATCTTTTCCGTAGAAAATTATTCTTCTTAGTTGACAATTAATGTTTTTAGTTGAAAATTCAACTATTTAGTGAAACATTAGTCTACTTTGTAGAAAATTTAACTATGTTGTTGTAAAAAAAATTGTTTTCAGTTTGAAATTAATTTTTTAACTGTAAATTTAACTATTACATTTTTAGTTAATAATTTATGTTTTTTTAGTTCAAAATTAAACTATTTGGTTGTAAACTGATGTATTTTGTTGAAAATTCTTCTTTTGTTGGGAGAAATTTAATCTTCTGGCTTTAAAATTTATATTTTTGATTGAAAATCGACCTACTTTGGTAAAAAATTCAACAATTTTGTTGGAAATTTATGCATTTTGCTAGAAATGTATCTTTGTGATTGAAAATTATTTTCTTTAATTAAATATTGGTGTATTCCAGTTTTTGTTTTAAATTATTTTTTGTTAAAAATTTGTCTCTTTCATGTAAAAAATTAATGTCGTCGGGTTGAAAATTCATCTTTTTTTGTTTAAATTTTAACTACTTTGTTAAAAATTTATCTTTTTTAGTTTAAAGTTGAACTATTTTTTTGAAAGTTCATGTTTTTTTTTCTTTGAAAATTCTTCGGTCGAAAATTAATCTTTTGTCAACCAATGCATGTTTTTGGTTAAAAATTCACTTATATCATAAAACTTTAACAATTTTGTGAAAAAGTTATTTTTTCATTGAAACTTGAATACTTTGGTAGAAAATTCAACTATTGATTGCCAATTAACTTTTGTTGTTAAAAATGCATGTATTCTGTTGAAAATTCGTCTTTTTGGGTAGAAAATTCTCCTTCTTGGATGACAATTTATTTTTTTGTTTTGTTTATTATTTAAGTACTTGGTTGAAAATTTTTTGTTTATTTGGATATGCATAATTTTAGTTGGTAATTCATCTCTTTGGTTGAAAATGTAAGTATTTTTCAACCAAATTCGTTTTTTCTAGTAAAAGAATAATATTTCTAATTAAAAATGTAACTATTCCTTTTGTACTTAAAAATTTATTTTTTTCAGTTTGAAGGAAAATGATTTGGTTACAATTTCATATCTTGTCGAAAATTTGTCTTGTTCGATAGAAAATTAATCTTCTTAGTTAAAAATTCATGTTTTTGATTTAAAATTCAACTATTTGGTTCAAAATTAATCTACCTTGTTTGAAATTAAACAATTTTTTAAAAAGTATGCTTTTTGATTTGAATGTTAACTGTGTTTTTGAAAATTCGACTTTTCGATTTTGAGGATTCGACTATTTTGTTGAAAATTCTTTTTCTTCTTGGTTTAATTAAAGAGTTTTTGATTTAAAATTAAAATCTTTTAATTGAAATATCAATTATTACCTTTTTTGTTTAGAATTTATTTCCTTTGGATAAAAATTTAACTATTTTGTTGAAAATTCCTTTTTTTGTGGAAAATTAATTTCTTTAATAAAAATTTAACTTTTCAATTTTGGGTGGATTCGTCTTTTTATCAAAAATCCAACTATTTGATTGGTAATTAATATTTTTTAGTTGAAAATTTAAATATTTCGTTGAAAATTCATATATTATGTTGGAAATGTGTTTTTTTTGGCAGAAAATTGAACTTCTTGGTTGAAAATTCAACTATTTGGTTAAAAATTCATACATTTAGTTGAAATTTCAACAATTTTATCAAAAAGTAATCCTTTTTGGTTGAAAATTCGCTTGAGCCTATAGTTTAGGCGGATCAGTCCACCATAATTTTATGTAATCCAGAGTAATCCTATAGTATTGTATTTTTTTCAAAGTTAATTATTTTCACTCTTTTGCCAATGTCTTAACAATATTAATTTAAACAAAAAGGCTACCTTACAGTATAGAAAAAAACAAAAATACACCCAGACCCCGATTTAGTAACAGTATCTTGAGTTGCCTGCAAATAGTCTTGTCACTAAATCGGGGGAATCGAAACGTAAACATTCAGGGCCGCCTGAACCGTTTCCAATTAGAATGCATAATATTGCGCAATATACTCGACTGAGTACTCGCGCACGGCGGCCCTTCCGAGGCGAGATTCACAACCCTCTCTCACCCTGCGCGTTGAGAAACTGTGTGGGCCAGCTATTGTGGGAATGACTAAACCGGGGGTTACTAAATCGGGATCCGAGTGTATCTCTACTAGGGGTCATTCAATGTGAAATTTTATAAGCTTTATAACAGTGTTTTTTTACTGTGTAGATTTTTATTTCAACTGAGTTATCGTCTTTAAAAGTCATCAATGATCTTCCACTAGTCTAGTGTACTATTCAGCTACTTGGTCTCAGCAAAAAGAATTCCAATCCGGAAATTTGTTATATAATCATCATGAATTCTGACGTCTACTCAAAGTCTCAAATAATCGGGAAAAATTAAGCTGATAACCGCAATTTCGTTAAAAGATGATTCAGGCAAAAGTGGATTAAAGGCAGGAAGGGGCGCCAGTTCGAATCGGTAATCCTTGATTTCTTGGAAGACAAGACCTTTCGAGGGTTTCTCTTGAATGTTATAGCCGGAAGTGCGAACGTTGCGGTGCTGAGGGCTGACGTTGCCCCGTATGGGGGGGGGGGGTGCTCGAGAGGATAAGACAGAAAGGGAACCGAAGGCAGAAGAAAAAAGAAAGAAAAAAAGGTGGCTGAGAGAGAAGGGTGGGTGATAGAGGGAGAAGGCTGTTCTAGATAAGGAAAGGAAGAGACAGGCAAAGGAATCGTGGTTGAGATGAGAGGAGGAAAATATTTTATAATTGAAAAGATTCACTTAAGTGGAAGCATTTCTCTCTGCTTGCAATGGCATAAAAGTGAGAACGCGACGGACGGTGCGGATGGATTGAAGAGGTGATTAGAATAAACGGATTTATTATGGAAAGTCTTCTCTTATTCCATAAAAACTACTGGTTGCATTTTCAGGATTTTATTAGAGAAACTCTTATAATTGGTTTTCTGTCAAAAACTTTTTTTTCTATGACAGCTACTTTTCACGTTAGTGGGTTTTAATGAAATCTTAAATTTTAATTAATAGACTGATTTAATTGGTATTAAAATTGTCGTTTTGTTATTAAACTTAGAGACCATTCAAAAACTTGGTCACGCTTTTTTTAACACTTTTTTGACACATCCCCTTCTTCGTCACGGATCATCACTCCGCCACCCTGAGGCGAAAATTTTTTCTTCGATTTCATTTGATAAGTGCCAAAAATAAAACAAAAATATTCAAAATATAATATTTTTGACTTTTAAATCCAAAAAGATGAACTATTAACCGAGAAAGATGATTTTTTGGTCAAATTGTGGAATTTTCCACGAAAAAAGGAATTCATTTTTGACCAAACAGTTGCATTTATAATCAAATAGTTGAACTTCAAAGCAGAAGGGACGAGCTTTTATTCAAATATACATTTTTGAACAAAATTTCAAAAAAATAATTGAATTTACAACATAACAATTTAATTTTTGACAAAATACTTGAATTTTTGACCCAGATGAATTTTCAAACAACTTGTCGAATTTTTTCAACAAATAAGATGAATTATCAGACAAATAATTGTCTTCATAACCAAATAGTCCAACTTTTAAATGGAAGAGACAAATTTTCAACAAATTGGTTAAATTTTCAACAAAATTGTTGACTTTTGTACAAAGTCATTACATTTTCAACAAAAAATATAATATTCTACATTTTAACAAAAAAAAAATTTTATTTTGAAAAAAAATGGTCTTTACAACCAAATAGTTCAACTTTTAAACAAAAGAAACAAATTTTCAACAAATTAGTGAAATTTTCAACCAAGTAGTTACATTTTCAACCAAATGTTCGAATTTAAAAAAAAAGAATAATTATCAACCAAACAGTAACGCTTGCAACCAAATTGTTTAACATTCAAGCGAAAGGGACGAGTTTTAAACAAAGTAGTTTAATTTATAAGAAAATAATTAAATTTTTAACAAAATAATTAAATTTTCAACCAAATGTCCGAATTTACAAACAAAAGAGATTAAACTTTCACCAAAGCAGTTATAATTTTAACCAAATAAAAATTACAATTTTCTATCCAAAACGACATATTTTCAACAAGACAGTTGCATTTGCAACATCATGATTAATTTTTTAACAAAATCGTAAATTGTTTACAAAGTAATTAAATTTGCAACAAAATATTTAAATTTTTAACTAAAATCATACATCCTTAATACAAATTGGAATTTTTAAGAAAGAAGTTCAACCTTCAACCAAGTAAGTAGTTGAAATTTCAATCATAAAAGATTAATTCTAATCGAAAAATATAAGAGTTGATATTTTAAACAAAAAAAGATTTTAATTTAAAATTTAACCAAAAAGATGAATTCTTAACGAAAAATTCAGTAGTTGATATTTTAACCAAACATATTTTAATTTAAAATAAAAAACTGTTGAATTCAACAAAAAAAGACAAATTTTCAACAAAATAGTTCAAGTTTTGATCAAGAAAGATGGCATTAACAAAATAGATAAATTTAAAAAAAAATCAGTCAACTTTAAGAAAATAGTTGACTTTTCAACGTGAAAATATAAACTTACAACCAATAAGAGTAATTTTGTACCAAAAGAGGAATTTTCAACAAAACAGATGAATTTTCAACCAAATAGTTGAATTTTGAACTAAAAAAGATATTTTTTCAACAAAAAATAGAATAGATAATTTTTCAGTTTAAAAAGTAGTTGAATCCTCAACAAAAAAAATTTAATTTTTTAGGAAGATATTCAACTAAGTAGTTAAAATTTGTATAAAAAAAGATCAATTCTCATAGAAAAATATTATAGTTGATATTTTAATTCTAAAAGATTTTAATATTAAATTCAGCCAAAAATATGAATTATCAACAAAACATTTAGTTGTTGATATTTCAACAAAATAAGATTCTAGTTTCAGAAAAAACAGTTGAATTTAACAAAAAAGACGAATTTAAAAAAAAAATAATAAAATTTTCAACAACACAGTTGAATTTGGAAACACATAGTTGAAATTTTGATATACAAAGATGAATTTTTAACCAAATGGTTGAATTTTTAAACAAGAAAGATGAATTATTAACCAAATATTTGCATTTACAAACAGATAATTCAACTTTTAAGCAATATGGTAGAATTAAAAAAAAATTGTTAAATTTTGTGCAAAGTAATTTAATAAATTGGTAACAAAGAAGTTCAAGCTTGAACCCAGTAGTCAAACTTTAAGTAAAAAAAGATTCATCTCATGAAAAATGTAGTAGATGATATTTCAACCAAAAATTCTTTTGATTTTATATAAAACACAGTTAAATTCGACAAAAAAAAAAAGATTTTTCAACAAAATAGTTGGATTTTTAACCTGAAAAAATGAATTTACAACCAAGAAGAATAATTTTTTACTAAGCAGTTAAATTTCTGACTCGAAAATATGAATTAAAAAAAAAAGTTTATTTGCTACCAAATAGTCGAATTTAAAACTCAAAACGGTCAGTTTTGAATCAAAAATTGAATGGTTAAACTTGGAATTAAAAAAATTAATTTTTAAAAAAGAAACAAATTTTCAGCAAAATAGTTAATATTGGAACCAACGAGATGGATCTTCGACTAATAAAATAAATTTTCAACTAATTTTCAACCAAGTAATTGAATTTTCAAAGAAGAAGAATTATTTTATACCAAAAAAAGACGAATTTAGAGCAAAATACATACATTTTCTACCACATTCCTAAATTTTTGATTAAAAACTAATAACTTTGAGCCAATAGTGAAATAGTTATATTTTCATTTGAAAAAATTAATTTTCAGCAAAAAAAAGGATGTTTCAACAAAATAGTTAAGTTTTAAAACAAAGAGATAGATTGGCGTTAACCAATCCTCCCTCTACATCAAATTTTGAAGATTTTAATATAGAATTTTAAAGCATTTTAAGAAACTTTAAAGGTTTTAAGAAAATAAAAAACTTTCTTAAGATTGCTGAGAAAATTTGACATGACTTTTCATATTTTAAAATATTTGAGAATATTTAAAAAAATTTAAATAATAAATAACAATTGAATAAATATCAATTTGAGTAAAATTCCAGGAAGATTAAGATATATTTAGAAGTTTTTAAAAGGTTCCAAAGTAATTTTAAACTTTAAAAGATTTCAAGACATTTTAAACGAAATGTAGGTTTCAAAATGTAAGTTTCAAAATATTAAAAATTTTTATCAAAATTCCTAGAAAAACTAAAAACGTTTTTTTTTTTTTTTTGAAAAAATTAATTTTAAAAGAATATCTAAAAACATTTCAAAAATTTTCGAAAGAGAATCTAGAAGATTTTAGGACCATTTTTTTTATCACGCAAGTATTTCTAAAATATGTAATAAAAATTCAAATTCCAAGATGATAGCACAATTTTTATTAGTTTTTTATTATTCATGGCATTGCAAATAATAGCGTGGATTTCTTTCTTTTCTTTTTTTTTTTTTTTGAAATCTTTGAACTGTACAATGTATAAAAGTTAAAATATTTGAATTTTGCGATTAAGCTTTCATAACTTGAAAAGAAAAAAAATTTTATCTTCAAGAGTTCGAATCTTTTAATTATACTGGCCGTGTTCAATTCTTTCTCAGTTGCTCAATTTTTATCCGCAGTCAAAAATTTATTCCAATTTATAATTTATTTTTCATCTTAGGTAAAAAAAGAATAACTTTTTGCTGCAAAACCGGTTAATTCCTGTAGATATACAAAAAAAGTACAAAATTAATCCCAACGATCGAAAAAAGTTGTACTTTCCTGTATTTTTGGGTTGAAATTTATTGAATTTATTCGTAGATTCCTGTAAAAATAGTTTTAGCTTTTTGTACTTTCTTGTAAAATTTTTTCCGAATTTCTACCTGCTGAATGAGGTTCGACGCAGCTGAGAACCTTCAAGGACTACGCTGATGGTTTCTTACCATCATCATGCTACGATTCATCATCGTTCTTTGTTCCCTGCACAGTTTTCATCCCCTTAGTGCTTTCGCAGGCTTCACAACTTTAGCTCTCATCAATTTTTTTTATTTCAGCTTAGTATGTCTTCAATGCCTCATCCAATTAAGGAATATTAATTGATTTTCATTCAAAGTCTTCAAAACTTCAGAATTATAACAGAGAGAAATTATAATTTCGATTTTGTACTACCAATTTTCCGAGGGGTAAACCACTTGAAAATCAGCGAGACAACGTTCAGTGTTATAAGGTAAAGTGTAAAGGTACCTATCATGAGACAAATTTTGAGGGGGTTTCAAGAGTTTCATTAATTTTTGAACGATAGTAGAATATATTTTCAAAATGTTTATATCAATGAATGCGCTGATCTTTTCTGAATGCGAAACGCCTATTAAATTTTTAATTTAGTGTGAGCAAAGTTATTATATTTATGAAAAAGCGGAACGACCTTTATGAACCTATTATGAAACAACTTTTGGACTCTTGTACCGGTGATCCATAATGCATGTCCCTATTATGGAACAGCAAAGAAATGTGTTTTTTAAAATAATAATATGGCTTATTTTATATTATTTTCTATATTAGATCGAACTAAATAGCACAATGAACTTTTATTTCAATCGTTCATAGAGATAAATAAATTGAATACAAGTTTTCGTTAAAATTAGCAAACCTAACCTATAAAGGGTAGTTTTCGTGAACGAAGTGAATTATATTTGATTTTCGCTGGAAAATGTTTGTTATAGGGAATGAATTTTTATTTAGGTGAATGAAAAAGAAAAAAAAACCATGAAGGATGAAGTGAAAACTTAAGAAACTTAGTCAAAGTGAAGTGTAAATTAAATATTAAGCTAAGTATCCTTCTCATTTTTTTTCTTTTATTGTACCTAATAATAACTTCCTGCGATTTATTGAATATTCGTTCTTTTTCGTAGAAAATTAATCTTCTTGGTTGAAAATCCATATTTTTCTTTGAAACTTCAACAGTTTGTTTAAAATTCGTTTACTCTGTTGACTGAAAAGTATTTTTTAATTGAAAACTCAATTATTCTTGAAAATTGGTCTTTTTTCGTTGAAGATTCATCATTTTAACTGAAAATTCATCTCTGATTTGAAATTTAACGACTTTGTTGAAAATCAATTTTTCTAACTGAAAATTTATATTCCAGTTGAAAGTTTAACTATTTTGTTGAAAATTCGTTTTTTGTTGTTATAAATTAGTTTTTTAAACAGAAAATGTAACTATTCTATTTTTGGTTAAAAATGTATCTTTTTGGACGAAAATTTGACAGTTTGATTGATAATTGATCTTTTTTATTTTAAAATTGAAATATTTGGTGAAAATTTTTTGCAACTTTTTGGTATAAAATTCAACTATTCCAATTGAAGATTCATCATTTTAGTTGAAAATTCATCACATTGGTTGAAAATTGAACTGTTTGATTGAAAATCCGTTTTTTTTTTCGTTAAAAATTAATTTGTTTAACTTAACGTTTAACTATTCGATTTTTTGTTGAAAATTCTTCTCTATTTTTGTTGTTGTAAAATTCAACTACTGGTTAAAAATTTATCATTTCCAGTTGCAAATTCAACAACTTGGTTGCTAATTCATATATTGCGTTGAAAATTTGTATTTTTTTGTAGAAAATGAATCTTCATGGTTGAAAATTCAACCATTTCAGTCAAAGATTTCTCATTTTAATTGCAAATTTATCTGTTTGGTTTAAAATTCAAATATTCCAGTTGAAGATTCATAAGTTTATTTGGAAATTGATCACTTTGGTTGAAAATTTATATTTTTCCTTGAAAATTCAATAGTTTGTTTTAAATTTGTTTTCTATGTTGACTGAAAAGTGTTTTTTAATTGAAAACTCACCTTTCCTCGAAATTTTTTTTTTTGGTAGAAGTTGACTGTTTTTTTAATTAAAATTAAAATCTTTTTTGGTTGAAATTTCCATTCTATTACATTTCTCGTTGAATGTTCATCTTTTTTAGTTAAAAATTCAACTCCTTCGTTAAAATTGTAACTATTTTGTTCAGAATTATTTCTTTTTGTTGAAGATTCATCATTTTAATTGAAAATTCATCTCTGATTGAAAATTTAACGACTTTGTTGAAAATCAATTTTTCTAACTGAAAATTCAACTATTCCAGTTGAAAATTCTACTGTTTTGTTGAAAATTCATTTTTTGTTGTTGTTAGAAATTAGTTTTTTTAAACAGAAAATCCAAACTATTCTATTTTTGGTTATTAATGTATCCTTTTTGGATGAAAATGTAACTGTTTAATTGATAATTGATCTTTTATATTTAAAAATTGAAATATTTGGTGAAAATTTTTTGTATTTTTTGGTATTAAATTCAACTATTCCAGTTGAAGATTCATCATTTTAGTTGAAAATATATCACATTCGTTAAAAATTGAACTGTTTGGTTGAAAATCCATTTTTTTGTTAAAAATTAATTTTTTGTTTAACTATTCCAAATTTTGTTGAAAATTGTTCTCTAGTTTTTTTGTAAAATTAAACTATTGGTTAAAAATGTATCATTTTTGGTTGCAAATTCATATATTGTGTTGAAAATTCGTATTTTTTTGTAGAAAATTAATTTTCATGGTTGAATATTCATCTTTTTGGTTGAAAATGCAACCATTTCATTTGAAGATTCATCATTTCAGTTGAAAATTTACCTGTTTGGTTTAAAATTCAATTATTCCAGTTGAAGATTCATCATTTTATTTCAAAATTTCTCACTTCGATTGAAAATTAAACTATTTTTTTTTAAAATCCATTTTTTTGTTTGAAAATTAATTTTTTTACTCAAAGTTTAAGTATTATATAATAATAACATAACATAAGCTATATTAATATAATAAAAAACATATTTTATTGCGAACGTTCCTTCTGACTCGGATAAATGGCAGTCAATTTTCCCAAGTTTGGAGGTTACATAATTAAAATTATTTTTCAGTGTTTAAAACTTTAGAACCATGCTTGTTTTTTATATAGATGAAAAGCCTAACTTTCATAATTATTAATATAATAATTTCTACTCAAAAATATACTTTTAAATTATTTATAAATCGAATTAGTTGTCAAACTGTTTCATAATTGGGACATGAATCATGATAGGTACCTTTACCTTATGGACGTTGTGCTCTGATTTTTCGATATCAGTGACGCTAAAGTAACTAAACCTAACCGCAGTTATGTAACATTTTTTGTATTATGTTTAAAAACATAATAGACGTTTTCTAAATAAAAGAAGGTTTTTCAAGATAAAGTGCTGTGTAGAAATAAATCAAAGAATATTTTGGTGTAACACTGAAGGCTTTTTAAATATTTTGCCTAGACACACAAATATTGAAATTACTTACAATAAAAGAAGTATTATCAGTTTGTTTCTAGGCTAATATAAATATAAATTTTATAATATTCTTGAGAAAATTAGAAAAGATTTTTAAATATTTCAGATGTGTCAAAAAAGAATCTAGAAGATTACAAAGTTTTATTTTAGAGGATTTTACAAAATTTTATGAAGAATTCGAGCCTTTTCAGAAGATATTTAGGACTTTTGAAAGTTTGGAAGAAATACGAAATATTTGATAAATTTTCGGAAATGCTTCCAAGTTTTAAATATTTTCAAAACCTCTTGAATTTCTAAAAAATATTTCTTGCTCACTCGAATTTTTCTTGAAATTTTGAAAAATCATTCAAAGTGTAAAAAATTGCCTCAAAATCTTCCAAATTTTCCTCGGAATTTTAAGAAAATTGTTTTATTCACTTAAAACCTTCCAAAATTCGGTTAAAGCTACTCAAGTTTTTGTTTGAAGTCTTTGATAAAAATCTGCAGTTTTAAAAATCTTGAACAGTTTAAAATTCTTTTTTAGTCTCTTAAAACCTTCTAAATACTTCTTGAATTTACTCGAATTTGAGTTTTTTGATTTTTTAATCTTACCAAATTGAAACATTTTTCTTTAAAATCTTCTATTCTTTTCCGAAATTTAAGAAAATCTTTTGATATCTATTTCAATTTTCTCTTGAAGTTCATTTTTCAAAATAAAAGAACTGAAAACATTTTCACAAAAATCTGAAGAAACTTTTTTTTTTAATCCTTTCAGAATTGTTAAACCTTCTAATATTTTTAAATTATTAAATTTTTTTTTAAATTCTACAAAATTGTAAAAAAATGTCTTAAAATCTTTCAGATTCTTCTTTGACAATTTTAGAAATCTGTTGAAATATTTTCAAATTTAATTTTTCAAAATTAAAAATCATTTTCAATTTTTCTAGGAACCTAAACAATTTTTTGCATTTTCTTGAAACCTTACAAAATTCGTAAAATACCTTATAAGTTTTTATTATCATTGAATCGTTTAAAAACGGAAGGACATTAATCTTCCTGGTGACTAATTTACCTTTTTGGTTGAAAGTTCAGGTATTTCGTTGAAAATTAATCTCTTTTTGGTAAAAAAGTTAATCTTTTTTTATGGCTGACAATTCGTTTATTTATCTACTGAAAGGTTAACTTTTATAATAAGTTAAATTTTGATGACTTCTATACTGTTTGAGAAGTGGACTGACCAGACACGGATTTTACTACTGAAACTCTAATAATATTGATCTCGGTAGTTGATGTACACTAGGACGTATCGAAAAAAATTGGTTTGTTTTCCTTTAGGTTCAAAATCGATTTCTTTGGCTTCAAATTTTATTTTTCATTGAAGATTATTTTATTAAACTGAAAACTTAACTATTTAATGTTTGGTTGAACATCAATCTTCTTCACTTAAAAATTCAGCTATTTGTTTGAAAATTTCTTTGTTCTGTTGCAATTTAAGCTTCATATTTTGTGGTAGAATGTTAATCTTCTTGGTGACTAATTCACTTTTTGCTTGAAAATTCAACTATTAGGTTGAAAATTCTATTAAAAAATGGAATATTTGGTTAAAAATTCATGTACTTGGTTAAAAGTGATCCTTTTCTTCCAGAAAGTTAATCTTTCGGTTGAAATTTCATTTCTTTGATTGAAAATTAGTTTTTTTATTAAAAAATAATTTTTTTAAACTAAAAATGTAACTGTTCCATTTTTCGTCGACCATTTTTTTTGTACGTTTAATTTTTTGGTTGAGAATTCATCTATTTTGTTGAAAATTTGTCTTTTTTTGGTAGAAAATTCATCTTCTGGGTTGAAAATTCTCACGACAGTTACACTGCGTTAAGGAGAATAAAGCTACGCTTATTTCAACACCAACTACAGATTTTTTATTTTTGAAAATCATGATTTTAGAGTGGTTTACCCCTCACAATTTTCCCCATATTCCATGTCGCGTTTACATTTTCAAGTGGAAAATTTTAAAATGAAATTTTTCGCTTCTACTTTGACGAGAAAAGAAACTTGATTATCGATAGTTTTATTTTTCTCTCGATATAGCACATATTTCACGGCGTCTGGATTCTGCAATACCAACATCGTCTGGGAAGGCGAGATGAGAAATGAAAAAAAAAACCAACAAAGGGGTGCCTTTCCAAGAATCGTTATGTAATGGAAGCAAATTCTGAACGCTCTAGTCGCTATTGAAGAATCGGTTGTTTATGCTTGCTTCGCGCAACAGTCAGCCAAACGAAGCCGAACAATTTCCGCCATCAAACACGGAGCTTCAGTTTCGATGGGGTTACATAATAAATTTACGTGACATATTTTCAGCGAAAAGGCCTTATTATACATCAAAGTTTCTCATTTAACTGGATTTTATTTTATCTCAAAATAATTAAACTTCTAAAGAAACACAATTTTTCAGTAGTCCAAACCCATTTTAGTCAGCCGATTACACAAGCTTATCAGCAGTCAAATTCTCAATATAAATGTTTCTTAAATTTAAATTAAAATTAAAACTGAATAATTCCTAATCCACCAATTCTTCAAACAATTTTATCAGACTTTTTACGAACTCAGGTTCCTTTTTTCTTGTCTGATAAAAATCTTATGTTCTTTCCTTAAAAAATGTTCAAATTGAAGAAACAGGCATATTATTATTTTGCATAAAAATTAGCGTTGAGAAGCAGACTGAGATTCACCTACCAATCAAAGTCCTCCTGATCAGCATTAAAAGCTAATTTTTTTAAAGAGTTCAAAAGATTTGAAAAATTTAGAGGGATTTACAAAAAATTATTGAATTAATTAATCTAAATTATTTTAAAGAATTTTCAAAGAATTTAAACGCTTTGAGGAATTGAAAAAGATTTCAAAAATTTTCCGGCCATAAAAGGAATTGCACAAAAATTAATTTAAGGGTTTAATATTATTTTCAAGATTTTAAGGGCTGTTCAGAGTTTGAGGGTTAATTTATGGGATTGCAAAGAATTTCCTAAACTTCATGAGGATTTTAAAAGATTTCATAGAATTTAAAAGGTTCTAGGGTATTTTGGATGATTTCAAGGGACTTAAAAAAAAAATTTTTTTCAGTTCAAACGATTTCATAGAATTTATAAAATCTTAAGATATTGAAAAAAATTCTATGGGGTTTCAGAGTATTTCAAAAATTCACAAATATTTTCATAAATTTTATAAGATTTTCAAGGATTTCGTTAATTCTAAAGGATTTAAGGGATTCTAATAAGGTATTTGAATAAATTTTTCAAGGTCTCAATGGATTTCAGAGGACTTTAAATATTTCAAAACATTTCAAGGAATAGAATCAGATTTCATGTTATTTCACGAGATTTCACCGGATTTTATAATATTTTAATGGATTTCAAAGAATTTATTCAAAATAATTAAGGGATTTTTAAGATTCGCAAAGATTTTCAAATATTTTTAATAGATTTAAAGAATTTAAAGGCATTTTGAGGGATTTCAAAGGATTCACAATATTTAAGGATACTTTCAAGAATTCCATTTATTTTTTAAGAGATGTAAAAAATTTTAAGATATATTAAATGATTTTAATGACTGTAAGTAATTCTAAAAAAACCTTGTATGCAGTTTTGAAGAATTTCCTAGAATTTCGGAAGATTTTGAAAGAGTTTCTAGCACCTATAAGTTTTTAGGATACTTTAAAAGATTCCCAGGGATTTTTAAAGGATTTTAACGGATAGTTATTTCAATAAATTTTCCTGGATTTCAGGAAATATTACAAAATTTCATAAAATTTTTCGGGGTTCCAAGAGATTTTATTAGATTTTAAAGGATTATGAAGATATCAAAAAAAATGTCATAAGATTTAAGCAATTTTAATAGGATTTCTGATGTTTAAATGGTTTTCAATTTTCGTTTGAAAAATATTTGTTTGTAAAAATTTAATAATCATAAAAGGGCATTAAGAACTGTAAATTCGAAATTATTTTCATCAGATGAAAAGGAAACTAATATAACAAACTAAACATTTAAAAATTAGAAACGTTACTGATTGAGTATCACGTGAAAATTAAAAAACTTTAAAACAAATATTTGTGAATTTACTCTTTTAAAGCTAAACAATTTTAATTTCAAGGCCTTGAAAATTAAACTATTTCAGAATTGCGCATTCAAAACTATAATTCAAAATTGAAATTATAGAAATTTTAGAGATGATAAAAATTATTAAAGTGTATCATACTATGTAGTATTAAATGACATTCAAAGTGATTGGCAAATATTAATATAACATGAAATTTCTGTACAAAAAAACAAACATTTACTGTCATTTTCGCCGATTACAATTAAAGAATTTTAAATATTCTAAACATTTAATGTTCAATTGAACCGTTGAAAATTAAACAATTCCAAACCTTGTTCGAAATATAAGAATTCTCAAATTAGGTTCGTAAAACTGAGTCGTTAAAAAATGATAATTTTCAAATAGTACAAGCTTTTTAAAAATCATAATTCTAATCTTAAGTGTAATCTGAAGTTAAAATCAATTATAATGCATTTCGATGTAAATGGATGCACCTTGGATTACATAAACATTCAAATCTTGAAGAAATTATTGTGGCTAATTTTCACCAAAGCTAAAAACAACTGAATAATGGGAAAGGTTGGTTTTCAGTAGCAAGTCTAATTTTGGTCAGCCGAGCTTTCTAGATTTTACTAATCAACCTCGAAACGACTGTTTTATGGCTGACAATGCGTTCATTTATCTACTGAAAGTTTGACCTCTTAAATAAGTTAAATTTTGATGACTTCTATACTGTTTGAGAAGTGGACTGACCATACACGGATTTTACTACTGAAACTCTAATGATAGTGATCTCGGTAGTTGATGTACACTAGGACGTATCGAAAAAAATTGGTTTGTGTTCCTTTAGAATAGGGAGCGAATTTGAAATTATGTCACAGGAAAATACTTGAAACCGATAAAGGATATGTCAATTGCACTCGTTATATTACG
>CAKNYM010052626.1:78726-101954 GCA_932195095.1 Andricus curvator | reverse complement strand
GTTACCGATTTGAATCAGTTAAAGTTTTATGACTTGTATACTGTTTAGAAGTGAGCTTACCAGGTATGGCTTTAACTACTGACACTCTATGAATATTGATCTCAATAGTTCATGTCCAATAGGACGTATAAAAAAAAGATATGTTTCATTTCCTTTCAAACAAGGATAAAACCAGAAATTTAAGACAAACGTATAATTTTTATATTATATATATATATATATATATTATATATATATTTATATATATATATATATTATAAATACAAACAGAGTGGAAACATTCCATCTGAATAATGGAAATGGTTGGTTTTCAGTAGTAATTCCAATTTTGGCCAGCCAAGATGTCTACATTTCACTGACCGACCCCAACACGACTGGTTTATGGCTGATCGTTCGTTTATTTATCTACTAGAATTTTACCGATTTGAATCAGTTAAAGTTTCATGACTTCCATACTGTTTAGAAGTGTGCTTACCAGGCATGGCTTTTACTACTGACACTCTATTAATATTGATCTCAATAGTTGAAGTCCACTAGGACGTATAAAAAAAAGATATGTTTCTTTTTCTTTCAAATAGGGATAAAATATTGCTAGCAGGTGTCAAAATAATTTCTTCAAAAGAATAAAATAAAATAATGTTTTAGTTAGCGCATTGATGTTAAACGTCAAAATAAGAAAAATTCGGTTATTTCTCAGTATTTCAAGGCCAAATGTGTTTTTTTATGATCCGGAAATATGGCAAAAGTTGCATCCTGCATCGGTGTATGTATCCGTGCAATATAAATGCAATAAAATATTATCTTATTTTCTCACATGAACTTTAAAGTGATGAGTGTTGGTCAAAAGTACGAAATTGAGCACATTTCTTGTTCGTTTGAGGCAAAATAATTTTTTTTTCTTGTTTTGACTAAACTAAAAATGTTATCTAATACTAGAAGACTTATTCCTACATAGTTTGGACGCCACAAAAAAATATCTTATGCTCACACATTGATGTTAAACTTGTAAAAACGACAAAAAGTATAAATATATAATTTTATTTTATCGTAATTTATTATAATTTTAATTATTAAATAATTTTAATTCTAGAATTATATAATTATATAATCATATATCACAACTTTTTTCTTGAAAAGCCTTTTTTTCAAAATTCAACTACTCTGTCGAAAGTTGAACTAATTTGTTATATTTTTTTTGTTGAATATTCATCTCTTCGGTGAAAAATTGTACTGTTTTGTTAAATATTTTCTGGTAGGAAATAAATATTCTTGGTTGAGAATTGATAATTTTGATTGATAATTTATCTTTCCTAGAAAAAATTGAACTATTTGGTTCGAAATTAATTTATTTTATTAAAAAATAAAACTATCTTAATGAAAAATTAACTATTTGGTTTGAAATCACATTTTTTTAATTAGAAATTCAACTGATCTTTTTTTTAAGATACATCTCTTTGATTGAAAATTTAACTCTTTTGTTAAAAAGTCGTTTTTTTAGTGAAACTTAATTTTTTTTATCTAAAACATTAAGTACTCAATTTCTGTTTGAAATTTCTTCTTCATAAGTTGAAAAATTGAACTATTTTGTAGAAAAGTCATGTATTTTGTTGAAAGGGCAACTTTTCCTGTTAAAAATTCCTAATTTCTAATGGAACATTAACTTTCTTGTTAAAAATTCTTCTTTCCGGGTGGAAATTCCACTTTTTTAAAACACATGAATTTTAAGCTTGGAAACTGAAGTATTTTGTTGAAAATTCATCTTTTCGGGTAGAAAATTAATCTTGTTTACTGAAAATTCATCTATTTGGTGGAGGATTCAACTATTTGGTCAAAAGTTCACATTTTTTCGTTAAATTCAAGTGGTTGGCAATTCCTTTACATATTTTATCAATAGTTTTTTTAAACTGAAAATTTAACTATTCCCTTTTTGGTTGAAAATTGATCTTTTTAGTTAAAAATTCAACTATTTGGTTGTAAATTCATATATTTTGTTAAGAATTTGTCCTTTTGGATTGAAAGTTCATCTTTTCTGGTAGAAAAGTCATCTTTCATGGTTGAAAATTCATCTATGTTGGCTGAAAATGAACTTTTCGAAAATTTAACTTTTCGGGTTGACGATTTCACTGTCTTCTAAAAAATCGTCTTTTTGACTTGAAAATTCAACTATTTTATCTAACTATTTTTATCTTTTTTGTTAAAAAATTCGACCGCTTGTATGAAAATGCACCCTTTTAGGTTGACAATTCATCTTTCTTGATTGAAAATGGATTTTTTGTTGTTGAAAATTAAACTATTTTGTTGAACATGTAATATATTTCGACTTAAAATCATAGAATTTGAAAGTGATTCATATTGAATTCAATATACCCTATTTCTCCTACTCGAAAGAGTTTTGGGTACGTTACTTTTTTGAGAGGAAAGGGGGGGGGGGGTAACACAAAACTGTATTTTTCATATTGTTGGTCATATATTAAAGTCATTGTAGTTCATAAATGAGAACTAAGCGAAAAAATATGATAAATCCATTCGAGATGATTCCTCAATAATTAGACAAATGCTGTATCTCAAAAAAACCAGAGGTCGAAGCAAAATTCAAATAGGATCTTTTTTTAAAGGAAACTATCTAGCTGGTTACTCAACATCATAACAATAATTAATCTGTAAGCTTGGAATTAATGTAGTTTCAGTAACATATTGAACACTTTAGTATAAAATATACGGATTTTAATTTATATATTTTGAAGGTTGCAACATTTTTAAAGCGCCCTTTAATAGGCTAGACGTTTTTTTGGGAACCAAGAATCAATAGGCATATTCTTTAAAGCCCTGAAAATATTAAAACCTGGCATAACACATTTTCTTCAAAAAATTGATAAGGTTTGGTTTGCTTAGTCCTGAAATTATCTCAAATTATGGTGGAAACCAAGACGAATTCAGATAACAACTCAAAATTTGGACACCCCTAAATTCCCTAAATTGATAGGATAAATTACTCAAAACTGTTCCAAGGATCTGGAATTAGTTCAAGCCTTAACTGGCTTTACATTCTGGTTAAAACCACCCACCTTGAGTAATTTAAACTATTAATTTAGAAGCGTCCGCATTGACCTCACATGTCCGAAATTACCCCGTTTGACGTTATCCTCTAGTTTTTTCACACAGTTAAAGTGTGAAGACACACTTTTAATTAAAGAGCAGAGGCTGCGTTTTGGAAGTTTATGTGTGCAATTTTGTAAGTGACAACATGTCGTTCATTGCGACAACAATATGTTACAGGTATTTAAAAGGCGCTATACGAGGGAGAACAGCGCAATGCAATGGCACGATTTGTGATACACGACAATGTACGGCAAAAGCGGTTGGTTACAAGCAAGCAAGGGTTGATAGGGAAAGGGCGGGTGTCATGGTGTCGACCTGGAGGGAGTGATTTGTGTGACAGATCGGGGCCAGCGAAACTCGCCCTACAACGACACCAATATATTTCGCTTCCTACCCCATCCAGATACCAACTGTTTCCCAATAACAACCATCCATCTATGTATTGGCGACTATGCAAAAACGGACGAGCTTTTTCAAATCAGTCGACAAGTTTCTGATAGGCTGTCCTTCCGACATACATCATGACTGTTTGATTATGTTGCACTTTTTGTACCACATCAATTGATGCATCGCACTTCAATTTATACAACTTGCATTGCTATACGTGGATTCGAATCTTTATAATAATCATACTTGTATTGTATTGTATTTTATGACTCTCCCTTTTACGGGTTTGAGGGCTCCGTTCCCTTCACATCTTTTACAATTTCACTTAACCACTATGCTTTATGCCTAACTTAACCTAACTTAACCTTCAATGGCTTTGCTTTCTTATTATTTAATAACTCTTACATATTATCTTACAATTGCGCGAGACCTTCCAGGGCTTCCATTTCCTCTTACCATTTCTCTTCAAGCTTTTGTAAGTTACGCAACACTAATTTTCCTTACATATTTCTTTGGATCAATTTTGGTCTCGATTTTGGTTTTTTCCACCCCCTTGCATTCTCTCTTCCATATTCTCTTCTAGACTCTTCATCCACTTTCCCTGTAGTCCACAACCGCTCAGCATCCATCTAACTCTATCTACCACGCTCTTTCCCCCTTCCTCTTCCCCTGTACATCTCTCCAACACGTGCTCCCATGATTCCCTTTTATAACCACATACTCTACACATTTTCATTTCTTCACTCATCCAATATTTACACTCATTCATTCCTTCTCCCATTCTGAAACGTACCAGCCTGAACCACCTGCACTCTTTTTTAACCTTCGTAAATATTCTGGGACCCCTTCCATCTTAACCAATTTATACCATTTATTGTATTTTGACTCCATAATTTTTTCCCACCTATTCTCTTCCTGCTCCTTGATCATTTCTCCTTCTACTTCTTGCCACTCCCTCCCCTCGTCAAACATTCCCCATTCCCTTCTAACTTGCCATCTCTCCTCCTCCCATCTTGAATGTTCCGTGTTTCCTCTCCTCTCTCTATTTAATATTTCCTGCAGGCATACTTGAGCAACTTTTCTACCCTTACCACTCTTAAGTTTCTCTTCAACATTCCAGACCCTTCTCCTCTGTCTAATCACCAATTTCTCTCTCCCTGTTTCTTCTCTCAACATATATCCTGGGCAGTTCTAGCTCACTCCCATAACCCATCTCAGAAATCTCTCTTGCATGTTTTCTACTTTTTTGTACTCCTTCCACCCCCAAATCTCTACTCCATAACACATCACAGCCCATACCAGTGAATAAAACAGCCATACTCTCATCTTCCAGTCCTCTTTGAATCTTCTTTGTCCAATCCCCCACACTTGACCCATCACCTTAGTTGCAGTTTCTATCATTTTTTTCACTTTCAGATCATTTCCACCTCCCGCTTCGAACCAGAATCCTAAATAACAAAACTCCTCTACCATTTCCACCATTTCCCCATTTATCTTCCATCCATACTTTACTTCATTCTTTCTCTTCCTGAAACATACTATCTTTGTCTTGGTCACAATAATTATCAGGTCTTTCTTACATACTCTTCTAATCCTTTTATCAGCAAGTTCATTCCACTTTCATTTTTTGCCAGGAGCACCACATCGTCCGCGTACGTTAACGAGTATATTCACTTATTTCCTAGAACTATACCCCCTTTACCTTTCCTTTCCATTTTCTCTTCTAGGTCTGCTAACAATATACTAAACAACAACGGACTTAGCGGGCACCCTTGCCTGAGACCCCTCCCTGTCCAGAACTCCTCTCCTTTCTGTTCCCCGATCTTCACCCTTGTCGTCGTCTCCGTAAAGACCTTTTTTATACCCTCAATCAGCTCTTCGTCCACCTCGTTTTCTTTCATTGCCTTCCACAAAACTTCCCTATTCCCCGAGTCAAAAGCTGCCTTAGAATCTACGAAGAGTGCTACCAATTTTCCTCTTTTCTGTCCCAGATTCCTGTTGACTAAATAGTTCAGCACGAAAATGTTATTCACTGTCCCCATCCCCTTCCTGAATCCTGTTTTATTGTGTGGAATACTTCCTTTCTCTTCTACCTGTTCTTCTAATCTCTTTCTAAGCACCTCCGCGTATATTTTATACGTTACTGGCATGAGAGTGATTCCTCTATAATCTTCCACTTTTCTACCCCCTCCTTTCTTTAATAAAGGAACTACCAATCCTGTTCTCCACTCCTTCGGCCATCCTTCCCCTCTTCATAGTCTATTACATACTTCCCAAATCTCTTCTCTAACCTTTCTTCTGCCAAATTTCAACGCTTCATTCTTCATCGCATCCTCTCCTGTCGCCTTGTTTCTTTTTAACTTATCAATTGCTTGATTCACCTCCTCTAGTCAACTCATTTCCACCTTCCATGTCTCTCTCCTTGATCTTTCTACCTTCCCCCCTCACCTTGCTATTCACCCCTCCTAGAAATTTCTTGAAATATACCGTCCATTCATCCATACTTATCTCTTCATTGATTCCTTTCCATCCACTCCTTTCTCTATTAATCACCTCTCATTCTCTTCCTTCCTTGATTGCTTTCTCTACCTCCTCCATATACATCACCTTCTCCTCTTGTCGTTTTACATCCAGTAATTTCTCGTGCTCCCTTTTTCATTTATTATGCTCCTTTCTGTCTATCTCTCCTCTTCTCCAATTCCTTAACGATAACTTCATACGCTCTTTACTTTCTATACATTCCACATCCCACCATCCTCTCTTCACCCGCCTTTCTTCCTCATTTGGCCCAATTTCTTCCACTATCTTCTCTACCCTTCCCCTCATCTCACACAACATCTCATCCACACCTCTCCCGTCTTCAATGATCACATTATTAATCACCATATTAATCTTCTTCAGTTAAAAATTCAACTACATACTTGTTTGAGAATTTCTGTATATCGTTAAAACTTTTGTGTGTCTTTTGAGATAGAATATTAATCTTCATGGTGATTAATTCACCTTTTTGGTTGAAAATTCAACTATTAGGTTAAAAATTCCATTAAAAGTTAAAATATTGGGTTGAAAATTCATGCAGTTTGTTACAGATTATCCTTTTCTGGTAGAAAAATTATTTTTTTTATTGAAAATTAATTTTACTTTGGTTGAAAATTAGTGTTTTTATTGAAAATCAATTTTTTGAACTAAAAATTTAACTTAATTTTTTGACGAAATTTTGCTTTCATAGACATGCAATCCTCTTGGTAGAAAATTAATTTCTTTGGTTAAAAATTTTATTAAAAATTAAAATATTGGTTTGAAAATTCGTTTTTTTTTTGTTAAAAATGAATTTTTTAAATTAAAAATGTAGCTATGTCATTTTTGCTAGAAAGTTGATCTTTTTCAGGTATAAATTCACTTATTTTGTTGAAAACTCGTCTTTTTAAGTCGAAAATTCAATTATATTGGTAGAAAATGCATATTTTCGAGTTTTAAATTCAATTTTTTTTTTCAAAAATTCGTCTTTATAACTTGAAAACTCAACATTTTAGGTGAGATTTTTTTTTTCTTCATTGATAGAAAAATCTTTCTGGGTTGAAAATGTAATTCTTCTATTGAAAATTGGTATTTTTTGGTTTGATTGACCAGTTTTTTCTTTTTGTTGGATAAAAATTAATTAGTCTCACTGAAAGTGTATTCATAGAATTTAAAATTAATAAATCTTAATCAACTGAAACTGAAATTCTTAACTATGTGCGTAAATTTGGCAACATTTTTTTCTTCAAGTTTTTCAAATTACCCAATTATTTAAAAAAAAATATTAATAATATTCTTTGTACTCAATAATCATTATAAATTGTAAAAAATTGATTTCCATATTTAATCATTTCAAATAAGCGCGCGATCAACATCCATTGAGGCTGCTGGTGCTACTAGAGATCCGACCCGAAAAATACGGCAGTGAATTTTTGAGATACCCGGATGCGAGTTTTCATATTGGATCTCCTGATGCAAACTGTTAAACCCGGACCCATAAATTTTGAGTCGGGTCCGGGTCTTGCATATCTCTGCTTTTTCTACGTAATGGTTTTCTGCTTCATTTAAGCGTGAAGCTACTATTTGGTATTATAATAGGACGCAAAAAAAAATGATGCTCAATTAAAATGAAACCATAGTTTTTACAGTGTATGGGGAATCACAGTGTATATGTGAGCGCTCCGTTTGCAGCGCTTTCTTCCTTTTGGACTGAGTCTAAATCATCTAAATAAATGAGTATGATTGCTTTTCAGTAGTAAGTTCAATTTCAGCCAGCCAAGATATTTAGATGTTAAAAATCTATCCTGACAATGATGTATTATGTCTTACCACACGTGTATTATCCTACTAAAATGTTACCAATTTGAGTCGATCAAATATTGATCAACTGCACACTATTTACAAGGGGTCTGGCCATGTGCGGCTTTTACTACTGCAACCCTGAATGTTAAACTCAGTAGTTATTCTTCACTTAGTTCAAGAGTTCCTGAGTTATTTTTCACTAAAAAAATGGTTAGTTGGGCATTCAACATTCAACAATACAAAATATAAAAATACAAGCTGATAGGCTGTCCTTCCGATATACATCATGACTGATTATGTTGCACGTGGATTTGTACAACTTGCATTGATATAGGTGGATTCGAGTCTGTATAACTATACTTATACTTCCATCAACAATAAACAAAAAACAATCCTGTATGGGGAATCACAGTGTTCATAAAATTATCATAATTTTGACATAATTTAGATTGGGGGGGGGGGGGATTTTTGACTTAACTACGAAACATTTTTAATTGCTTAAAAAAAGCGATGTTACTAAATATCTGGAAAATATGAAACACATTATTGTCGAAAACCTGATTGGTTGAGACACTGCGTGAATATAACTTTCAGTGACACAGTTGACAAAGATCGGAAAACATTTTTAATTATTTCCTAAAATTTTGAAAAAGAGTGTCAACGATTTTAAAGCAAAATTTTCCCATACTACATAATTTTAGAACAAATTTGAGTATTTTTAAATGATTCTAAAAGTTTTGAAACGAGTTGAAAGTAATAAAAACTTAAATGATATTTGAGGAGTTTTGTGAGGTTTTAAGAAAATGAAAAAAATTCTTTAGGTGCCTAGGAAAAATTAAAATGATTTTTTTATTTTGAAATATTAATTTTAAGAGAATATTTGAAAAGACTTCAGAACATTTCAAAAGATTTCTAAAATTGTCAAAGAATAATCTTGAAAATTTTAAGAAAATTTTTTTTATTTTACAGAATTAAAAAAAAAATTTCACGAAAAATTTGAATAATTTAAAAATATTAGAAGGTTTAACAATTTTGAAAGGATTGAACGAGGGATTTTTTAAAGATTTATGGGGAAATTTTCATGATTTTTTTTAAGAACTTGCAAAAAAGAGTAGAAGATTTTAAAGAAAAATGTTTCAATTTGGCAAGAATAAAAAGCAACAAAAAAATCGAGTAAATTCATACCAAAACTTTAGAAGCTTTAAAAGAATCTTTGAAGGTTCCAAGTGAATAAACAAATTTTTTTTCAATTTCTAGGAAAATTTAGAATATTTTAAGGCAATTTTGTTACTTTTCGAATGATTTTTCAAAATTTCAAGAAAAATTCGACTCAGCTAAAAATATCTTTAAAAATTTAATAGGTTTTGAATATATTTAAAATCTTTCAAAACTTGGAAGCATTTCTGAAAGTTTTTCAAATATTTTTTATTTCTTTCAAACTTCTAAAAGTCCCGAATATTTTTTAAAAATGCTGGAATTTTCCTAATATTTTGTTAAATCCTGTAAAATTTTTTTTTAATCTTCTAGATTTTTTTTTGACATATCTGAAATATTCAAAATTATTTTTTAATTTTCACAAACGAGACCCTTGTATCATCGATTTTTTTTTAAACTTTGGCTCTAAAGGTTAGGAAAAAGTATCACATGAAAGAGGAGTCGCAAAGATTTTGTAACACGTGACACTTCTTTTATCAAAAAATAAAAATGAAATCCTTGTCGGTACAATAAAAACCAATATTATTGACACAAACAAATTTTGTAGTTGCACAATAATTGATTTTGCAAGCCAAAAAGACAAATTTTTTAGAAGACAGTTGAATTTTCGACAAAAAAAGTCGCTTTTTCAACCAAAAAGATTAATTTTCTACGAAAAGACGAATTTTCAACAAAATACATGAATTTTCGCACAAAAAGATGAATTTCCAAATAAAAAAGATAAAATTTCAACAAAATTTAAATAAGGTGAAAAGTCAAATGTGTTAATAAAAAGTTGTCTTTTAAAACGGAGAAGAAGAATTTCCAACAAGAAAGTTGATTTTCAAATAAAAATTGATGAATTGACAATGAAAAGCTACATTTTCTGAGAAAATAATTGTTAACCCAAAAAAAAAGAAATTCCAACAAAATGGTTCAATTTGCAAATAAATAGTTAAATTTTGAACCAAAATGTTTACTTTTCTAACGAAAAGTAGTTTAATTTTTAACAAAAAACATGAATTTTCAACAATTTTCAGTTTAAAAACTTAATTTTCAACCTAAAAAGAAACAAATTGTCAACAAAATAGTGCAATTTTCAACCAAGCATATAAAGCTTCAACCGAAAAAATAAATTTTTCAACAAATTTTTTTAACTTTTAAAGATTTAGTTGAATTTTAGATGACTTTTGATGAAATTGTGGCATTTTCAACAAAATAATTAAATTTTCAACCAAATAGTAGAATTTTTAACCAAAAAAGAAACAAATTTTCAACAAAATAGTGCAATTTTCAATTAAACATATAAAGCTTCAACCAAAAAAATAAATTATTCAACAAATTTTTTTAATTTTTAAATATTTAGTTGAATTGTAGATGACTTTCAACAAAATTGTGGCATTTTCAAAGAAATGATTAAATTTTCAAACAAATAGTAGAATAGTTGTATTTTCTTATTGAGTTTTATCTTAAAAGACAAAAAAAGCAAGTTTTTTGAAAACAGGGGAAAAATAAGAATTTAAAAAAATAGGAAAAGAATTTTTTCTTAAATAATTTCATTAAAAGTATTCTCATGCTAGTAGCAATTAATAATTTAACTCATTATTCATTGTTTTATTTACTTTTATGTAAAATAACGTTTATATTTCGTCCTTAAAAATAGGAGAGAGTCCGCTTCATTTTCAAATGAAATTTTTTGGCGTGGGGGGGGCGGTTCACCGAAATGTCACCAATTGTCACAAGATCCTTGAAAAAAAATCAGACCAAAAGGAAATACAAAAAAAAAATAAGTTTTGAAGTATAAAATAAGGGAGAGTAAAAAAATAAGGGTTGGCATTTTTTGGGAATCGATTTTTTTGAAAAATCCAAAATTTTTATATAAATACATGAAAAATAATCATGAAGGAACTTTTGAAATCAATTAGAGCTGAGCGGTTCAACTTTTAATCACAGAAATTGTCCAGTAAGTGCAATGACCTTAAAAAAACATTAAAGTGCAATCTTTGACAATCTATATTTTCTCTATAAAAACAAACAAATAGCCAAATTTTAGAAAAAAAAATCGATGATTTGTAGGTCTGCCTGGGTTGTGTAAGTCCGTTGTAGAATCCACCACAACATACATATATTTCTACAAAATTAATTATTACGTTAAATATTTAGATAGTAAATCCATATCTGTTGTGTAATAATTTCAGTAATGAACTGATGGGATAACTTGAAGCAGCATATATTTTATAAGTAGATTAATTACTCGATTGCGCAATTGGATTTATTGAAATATGAATGTATTCATTCATTTATTTTATACCTAACGCAGATAAAATTTTAGATGTGATATAATTAATAATAGATTCGATCGCGAACGTGCTTCGGAATTCTATTAGCAATTAATATGCAATTATGCTAATCACGAAAAGGGCTCCAGGACCATACTCTACTTTAAGTGTAATTTGGCTCAACTTTGGATATTGAGGTGTACATGGGTATTTCTCTTGATATAGGTCACTTTTGCTTATCCGTGTAATATATTTCCGAATAATTACTGAATTGTTTTAAAATTTATTAAGATGAAAAGTTATCCCTTATTTTCACTGCAAACTGGATTTGAACCAGCAACCAACTCATTACATGTGCTGTACATTACAGTTTCGGTTAGACTGGTTTAATATGATAGAAATATTTTTTAAGGCAAGTTTGAAAAACTTTTTCGAAAAAAAGTTCTAAAATGTTCACTGGTGAACTGCGGTAGCTCAATTGGTAGAGCAACTCACATTTAATGAGTTGGTTGCTGTTTCAAATCCAGTTCGCAGTGAATTCTTTAGAACTCAATTTCTCGCGTTTCAATTTAATTTCGCATAATAAAAATTAATTTTGATATAGTAGATTATCTACTTATCAACGATTCTATAACAGAGACCTCTGTTGAATCTAACATCAAAAATACTGGTATTAGGCTTTCAGAAAGATTTCTATCATATTAAACCAGTCTAACCGAAACTTTGTTAAAACTTAGTTTCAAATATTAAATTAATAACTGGCCTTAAAATAATAACATCTCTAAAATAATAATTTCGATCGAAATTAAGGAAATACAAGTTCTGAAATTTTCACTGGTGAACTGCGATAGCTCAATTGGTAAAGCACCTCACATGTAATGAGTTGGTTGCTGGTTCAAATCCAGTTCGCAGTGAATTTTTTAGAACTTAATTTCTCGCGTTTTAATTTAATTTCGCAGAATAAAAATTAATTTTGATATAGTAGATTATCTACTTATCAATGATTCTATAACAGAGACCTCTGTTGAATCTAACATCAAAAATACTGGTATTAGGCCTTCAAAAAGACTTCTATCATATTAAACCAGTCTAACCGAAACTTTGTTAAAACTTAGTTTCAAATATTGAATTAATGTAATTCTTTGATAAAAATGGTCAGAAGTTTCAAAAAATAAATCAACGCTGTCATGTTTAATATTAATCATTGAAGAATTTTTAATTGCAATTCTATAAAAGTAAATAAGTTTGAATGTTAAATCTTCAAAATTTAATAATTTCCGTTTTTAAATCTTCAAAATTGAACTATTTCAAAAAAGGCTATTAAGGCTATAAATATAAACGTTTAAAAAAACGAAATATAAACATTTCAATATATAAATTGCATCATTTTTTATTATACACAATATATATTTGAAAGTATTCAAATGCAAATATTAAAAATTGAAGAATTTTCAATTGTAACTCTTCCAAATTGTAGAACTTTAAATTGTAAATCTTGAAAATTAAAGAAATGATCAGATTTTATTTTGAAAATTTATAATTAAAAATTATGCAAGTTTTAGAATTTAAAATTTTGTAATTTTGATGATTTACATTCCAAATTTCTTCAATTTGGAAGATATAGATTTTGAACACTCTTGACACTTAACAAAATTTGAGAACTTTTATTTATACATCTTAAAACTGGAATGAACTAAAATTTTAATTCTTCACAATTTTCCATTTTGAATCTTTGAAATCAAACTATTCCAAAAAAGCATTAAAAATTGCATCATTTTCTATTATTCACATTAAATACTGAAAAGTCTTCAATTAAAAATATTTCAAATTGAAGAATTTTCTATTGTAAGTTTTAAAAATTTAACTACATAGTCCAAAAAAAAAACGAAAATTACATCATTTTATAGGAAAACATTTCAAATAAATGTATCTTGAAAATGGAATAATTTTCAATTCTATTTTTTCAGAATTTAAGATTTTTCCAGAGTAAATCTTTAAAATTCTAAGACTGTGAATTGTAAATCTTTAAAATTGAAGACTTTTCAATTGTGCAAATTTACAACAAAAAATTATGTTTTACAATTGAAAATTCTATAATTTAGATGACTAACATTTAAAATTTTTTTAATTTGGAGGATTTAGAATTTAAAACTTTTGAATCTTGACTTTATATGTTTCAAAATTCATTCAAAAAATTATGAAAACTTTGAAACCCTCTGAAATCCCGTATAATCGACAAAATTTCAAATTTTTTATAAAGAACGCTTTTCAAATTAGACGTTAAATTATTTTTATTTCATTTCGTTTCAAATGATTAATTGTTCAATTGTTATTTATACCTCAAAATTCATCACTTTCACTTACGAATTAAAAATTTTCGAATTGTACAAATTAAAATTGTAACGTCAAAGTTTAAATTTATCAATCTCAAATTTTAACGATTCAAGGCTTTCTATTTCAAAAAATTCTGCTTTAAATTGTTTAGTTTTCGATATTTCATTTATAATTCAATTTAAATTAACAGTCAAATGTTGCGATAAATAAAAAAATTGTTGTTTTCAAAAATCAAATTTTGTAAAATTCGTATGAATGTTTTGAACAGTTTTAGAATCGTCTTGTAAAATTAATTACCGACCAATTTTTAGTAATCGAACTTTTAGAAATTAATAATTATTTTATATTTATAGTCAATCAACTTCAAACGTTTTTTATCAAAAAATTTCCAACGATTTAATTTTTAACTCTTTAAGTCTTTAAAACTGCTTTTAAAAATTTTGTATTCGAAAATGTATACTTACAAATGTACAAATGAAACGGGAAAAGTTCATTGTAAAATATATTTCGTGTAAAAAATTTTTTAAATTCCCGGTCAAAAAATAAATTCACTGTCATTTCCCGGTTCAGCAGCCACCTTGATATTTCGAAAAATTCTTTGAAAAATTCCCTAAATCTTATGAAATTCCGTACAATATCTTGAAATATTTAATATCTTTAATTTCTTTAAAAATTTTTGAACAAACAATCCTATTAAATCCTCTGAAAATTCATAAAATTTTTAGAAATCCCTGGAAGTTCCTTAAAATTGCATTCCATTTAATTTAATTCCGAACGTTCTCTATAAATTCTTTGAAATTCTCTAAAATCCCTTGAATTCTTTGAAATCCTTTGACACATTTGATACCCTTTTCGAAGATCTTGATTTTTTTGCTAATATCTCTTAAAATGTCTTTAAAACTTTTGAAAACTTTGAAATCTTGAAAATCACGAAAACCTCTTAAAGTAGTGAGCAATTTTCGAAAATAGCAGAATTTTTTTTAAATTGTAGTAAAATAGTTTGCACCGTTGATAAAAATTGTCAAAAAGTGTCAATAGTGTCGTGAGTGCGATAGAAATTGTAATATTTTAATTGGAAATTCAAAATTTGGATTGCTTGTAGAGTCTCCCTTTTCTGCGGCGATTCGAATTCTTCTAAAGACTCTTCTTCGATATCCCCACTACTACAACGCAGTAGTGGGGATGTGTCCACTACTGCTATGCAGTAGTAGGGATGTGTCCACATATAGACAAAGATTTCCAAGATTTCTCCACTGCCTCACACCGGTTTTTTTCTGTGCATTTGTGTCAAATTTTAAAAATTAAAATTATAAGTTTGCTAAGAGTGTACTATATTAGTTTATGTATATTTTTCGGATATTATTATTGGATAAGAATATCAAAATAATACATTTGTCTTTAATTTATGTTTTAAGGAGCTGTTCCCAAAATACGAATCCATTGTTTGGTAGGAGAATGGTTCGCAAGAGTGAGGAAAATTCAAAAGCACTTGCGTAATTCATGGTGAGTGCTTTCAATAACCTCTTTCATGTACCGTATTAAAACGAGTGTAATTGACATATTCTTTATTCGTTTCAAGTATTTTCGTGTGACCTAATTTCAAATTTGCTCCCTATTCTAAAGAAAAAGAAATTTTTTTTGATACGCCCCACAGTGGGGTGAAATAAAAAAAAAACAAGGTTCAAAATAACTTGTAGAAAGCAATTCTTGAGCGATTATGGATTCCTTTTTTTTTTTTTTTTTTTTGAAAAAATTAGGAACTCAATTTTGAAGACATTCATGTTTTATGTTAATGCAAATAGCGAAAAAATAGTAGATTTTTTCGTTTTTTAAATATTTTCGTGGACTAAATAAAAATAAACAAACAGTCTACATTATGGATTTTTCGTTTTCAAGGACCATTTTTGCGTTTAAATTACTCGCTTTTATTGAAAAAATGATATTCGATCATAACAATTTGTCATCTGGTATTTTTTTCTAATTTTATAAATAAATTATATAAACAAACTCTCAGTGCGGACATTTGAAGGCAGAGAGGAAATGTATTTACTCTAAATTTCGTTAGTATTGTATTTTTAGTGATCTTTAATGATGAAAATTTGTAATCCAGAAAATGTTCATTAATTTTATAAACAAATACGCAGTGTGGACACTTGAAGGTAGAGAGAAATATTTTTTCTCTTGACTTTTAAAAATTATGTTATCTGTAATGTTTAGTGATAAAAACTTGTCATCCGGTATTTTTTTTCAATTTCATAAACAAATTTTATATAAGGGCCGTACTTAAATTGCGTCCGAGAACTTCATTTTCAAAATTTCCTTATTTTTCCTTGTCTAATTTTTCATTTTCCTTGATCATCAATATTCAAATACCAGCATTTTAATCTTGAAATACTTCTAACAGAGAATCTTTTATAAATAGAATAAAACAGTATTTCAGATACAAATTTAAAATTTTCAAATTTATTAATTTATTTTAAACAAAAAAATGTCTTTTCTACTATAAAAGATGACTTTTCAACAAAATACTCGAATTTTCATAAAAAAAAATTAAATTGTTAACATAATAGTTGAATTTTCAACCTAAAAATATAAATTCCCAACAAAAAGTGTCATAGTTTATATTTCAATCAAAAAACATGAAATTTATACCAAAAAAAAAAGGTTTTTAAAACCACAAAGATGACTTTTCAACAAATAAAGATTTTTCACTAAAGAAAGCAAATTTTACCTAAATTGTTGAACCTTAACGCCAAAAGACAAATGTTCTCTACAAAAATTGAATTTACTAACAAAAATTTGACTTCAGCAAAAACTTATTTTTCCACGAAACTGATGCATTTTTACCCAACAAAAATGAAATTTTACACCAAGAAAATTATTATTTTTTTACCAAAAAAGGAGAATTTTAAACTAAAAAAGATCAATCTTAAATAATGGAAAAGTTACATTTTCAGTTAAAAAATTAATTTCAAACCAAAGAAAAAGACTTTTCCACTAAACAGTTAGATTTTTAAACAAAGACATAAGCCTTCAATCAAAAAAAAAAATTTAACGATGTAGTTTAACTTTTACCCAAGTAGTTGAATTTTCAATTTAAAAAGATTAATTTTTAACAAATAGTTCAACTTTCAACCAGAGAGATGAATTTTCAACTAAAAATATATCTCTTGTAAAAAATGATTTCTCAACAAAGTGATTCAACCAAATCATTCAAATAAAATAGTTGAATACTCAAGCAAAGAAAAATAATTTTTAACCAAAAAGTTGCATTTTCATAAAAAAAAAGAATTTTTTACCATAGCGGATGAATTTATAAATCAGAAAAATAGTTTTAGAAAATAGTTGAATTTTCTGTTAAAAAAGATTTTAGTTCACTTTTGACGATGAAAATATGAATTTTTAACCAAGAAATAAGTTTGTACGGAAAAAAATTGAATTTTTAATCCAAAAATACGCATTTTTACCCAAAAAGGATGACTTTTAAACAAAATTGTCGAATTCTCTACCCAATAGTTGCATTTTTATCCAAAAAAGATTAAATTTCTCTTAAAACAGATGAATTTTGATACAAAAAGAAAACAAATTTTGAAAAATAGCTGAATTTTCATCCAGAAAAGATTCCAGTTGACTTTTCAAGATCAAAATATGAATTTTTCAAAAAAAAAATAAGTTTCTATGAACAAAATTGAATTTTTATCAAAAAAGACGAATTTTTTCAACCCAAAGGGATGAATTTTTAAAAAATGACAAATTTTTTTTCAAGTTGAAATTTCATCCAGAAAAGATTTCAGTTTATTTTTCAACATCAAAATATGAATTTTAAACAAAAAGTAAATTTTCTACGAAATAGTTAAATTTTCAACAAAACAGTGGAATTTTCAACCAAAATTATGACTTTTTAACAAAATAGTTTTATTTTCAAACAGTTGCATTTTTTTCCAAGAAAAATGAAAATTCTACTAAAACAGGTGAATTTTTAAATAACAAAGACAAATTTTCAAAAAAAAGAGTTGAATTTTTATAAAAAAAGATTTTAATAGACTTTTCTACAGAAAAATTCAAATTTTAAATAAAAAGTAAATTTTCTAGGAAATAGTTGAATTTTCAAAAAAACAGTTGCACTTTTCTCCAAGAAAGATGAAATATTTCTACTAAAAAGAGATGAAGTTTTAAATTAAAAAGACAAATTTTCAGAAAAAATATTTTTCATCCAAAAAATATTTCAGTCTTTTTAAGAAAATTATTAAATTTTCAACCAAATAATAAAATTTATAACTAAAAAGATCATCTTCAGGAGAAAGTTTTTGCGAATTTGCAAAAATTACGTACTATTGATTCTTAGTGATATATTATTATTAAAATTATTTATTAAGTTTATAAACAACTTATATAACAAAATGTCCAATGTGAACATTTGAAGGCAGAAAGAAATAGTCTTTTATTTTAATTTTGTTAAAATTGTGTTGGCAGTGACTCTTAATGATGAAAATTTTGTAAACCGGTATTTTGTATTAATTTTAGAAACAAATTATATAAATAAATTCCCACTGTGAACTTGAGAGGTAAAGAGAAATAGTATTTTTTCTTGATTTCATTCAAATTATGTTATCAGTAATGCTTAGTGATAAAACCTTGTCTTCCGGTATTTTTTATAGTTCTATAAACAAATGCCCAGTGCGGACATTTAAAGGCAGAAAGAAATAGTGTTTTCTCGTAATTTAGAAAAAATGATGTGATCCGTGATGTTGAGTGCAGAAAATTTATCATCTCATATTTTGTCACCAATGATCCTTATTCATAAAACGTTGGTCTTCTATATTTTTTCTTAATTTTTTGAACTAATTCCACAAACAAATTTCTAGTGTGGATGTGTAAAGGCGAGAAAAAATCACTTTGAGCTTCTACATTTGGAATTTTTTTATAGAATTGGTTTACAAAATTAACAAGAAAAATATCGGATAGCAATGTTTTAGGAATAAACATCATTGGCGAGATAATTTAAAAAAATGAAGACAAACAGCGAATTTTTACATTTGTATGAAGAATTTGTTAGAAAATTATTTTAAAATATGTGATGACAAATTTTCATTACTTAATATCACTGATTACATTATTTAAGGAAAATTAAAAAAAAAAAAAGATTTCTTTCTGCTCTCAAATGTTCACACTGGACATTTTTTCATACAATTTATTTATAAAATTGATAAAAAATACCGGATTACAAATTTCCATCACAAATCATCACTAGCAACACAATTTTAAGAAAATTAAAATAAAAAACGATTTCTTTCTGCCTTGGAATGTTCTCACTGGACATTTGTTTGTATAACTTGTTTATAAAATTAATAAAAAATATCTGATTACAAATTTTCGTCATTAGAAATCACTGCAAACATAATTTTAGCAAAATTAAGAGAAAAGACTATTTCTCTCTGATTTTAAATGTCCACACTGGGCATTTGTTTACGTAATTTGTTTATAAAATCAATATAAAATATCGGATGACTCATAACCGAGTATCATATTTTTAATCAAATCAAGTAATTTAAACGCAAAAATGGTCTTAACAACGAAAAATCCATAACGTAGACTATTTGTTAATTTAATTTGTTTATAACAATCAACTTTATAAAATAATAATTTTTGTCGCTTTCAAACACCCCTGCTATTTGCATTAACGTAAATGTTTAAACAAACCAAAAATGAAAAATCGGGTCACATACATCTCTTCAAAACTAAATGCTTAATTTTTCAGAAAAAATAAATCCAAAATCAGTCAAGAATTGCCTTCTACAAGTTATTTTTAACCTCGTTTTTTTATTTTATCTCACTGTGGCGCCCTGGTGGACACCAACTACTAAAACCAATCATAATAGAGTTTCAGTAGTAAACACCGTGTCTGGTAAGCCCACATCTAAACAGTATGCAGGTCATCAAAATTTAACTGATTCAATTCGGTAACATTTCAGTAGTTAAATAAACGTGTTGTCAGCCATTAAACAGCCTTGTCAGGGTCGACTTGTGAAGTCTAGATCACTTGGCTGGCCGAAATTGGACTTACTACTGGAAACCAACCATTCCCATTATTGATTTTCAAGTTATTACACTTTAAACAAAGTTTGGAATTGTTTAATTTTTAACGGATTCGTTATTTTTGAAGCTTCCAATTAGAAATCATAAAAGTTAAAAGTCTGTCATTTTTACCGGTGAAAAAGACAACTAATGCATTTTTGTACAGAAATATCATTTTTTAATAATAAAATCTATCCAATCGTTTATCTATCCAATTTTTATGATCGTTGAACTTTCTATAATTTCAGTTTGAAATTATAGTTTTGAATGTGCAATTCTGAGATAGTTTGATTTTTTATTCCTCGAAACTAATACCACTTTATTACAAAAATAATAAAAAATATTTTCATTTAATCTATTTTTTATTTCCCAAGCTACACGTATCATACGATATTTTTTACTTTTTTCGACTTGTTGAAAAAAAAATATCTCAACATTGTAACATTTTAATTTCGATTTTTTTAAAGGAACTCTTGTCGATCTAAATCCTGCGTGATTTATATAAATATAAGCTTATTATTTACATCTTTAAAAAGTTTTAAAATGCTTCTAAATCTTTTTTTCAAAATATTAGAAAATCTAAATTTTGTTTTAAATTCTTTGAAATCTTCCCAAATTTGAAATTATTTTTGAATTATCTCAAAACTTCTAAAAAAATCTTTTATCTAAACTTTTTTTTCAATTTTTTGAAATCTTTTTTAATTTTTAATTATTTTTGAATGTGCTCAAAACTTCTAAATATCTCTTAAACTTACTCAATTTTTTTCTAAATTTTTGTTTTAAAATCATTTACATTCTTTTTCGAAATTTTAGGAAATGATTCGAAGAGTTTTCAAATCTTTTTCACTCTTCTCTTAAAATTCATTTCTTTAAATAAAAAATTCATTAAAATTTCTTTAGGAATCTTAAAAAAATAATTTTATTCTCTTGAAACCTTTCAAAATTCTTAAAAATGTTTTTTTTTTAATCTTCAAACGTCTACATTTTTCTCGAAATTTTTTGGAATCTTTTAAAAATACATACAAATTATCCTGAAATCTTCCAAATTTCTGAAACTTCTAATAATTTTAAAAAAGAATTCAAAGTTTTTCTAACATTTTTCTAAACCCTGCAAAATAAAATTTTTTGTTATAAAATCTTTCAGATTCATTTACCTCAACTAACCAAAAAGACCGATTTCAAACTAAAAAAAATGAGTTTCTACCAAAACGAAAATAAATTCTCAACCAAAATCGAATAATCTAATTTTCAGGTTAAACAATTAATTTTTAAAATGATAAAATTCAAAATAATAAAAAAATTGTAAGATTCCTCGGAAATTAAAAATGGGTTTTTATTAGAAAAAATTAACTTGAAGAAGCTGTTTGAAAAGATTTCAAAACATTTCAAAAGATTTCATAAATTGTCGAAAAAAATCTAAAAGATTTTAAAGCTATTCCTCGAAACTTGTGGGATTAACAAAATGCAATCATTTTAAAAGTAATTTGAAATTTGGAAAAATTAAACTTTTTTTTAACAAAATGTATATTTTTGAATATTTTGAAATAAAATTATGAAGCTGTGTAAGGATTTTGAAGGGTTTCAAAATAAATTAAAAAATTGTAAGACTGTTGGGAAAATTTGTAATGATTTTTCATTTAGAAGAATCAAATTTAAGAGAATATTCAATAGGATTTCAAAACATTCCAAAACATATCCAAAATTGACCAAAAGGAATCTGAAATATTCTGAGGAAATTTGTTTAATTCTGCATAGATTTTTTCAGATTTCGAACAAAAAATTTGTGAAGGACATTTTTTTTTAATTTTACAGCCTTTTTTACAATTTTCAGAAAAAATGCGAACCATATCAAGAGATATTCAGAAGCTTAGAACAATTTCAAAATTAAATTAAAATTTGAAAAGATTTCAAAAAAGTTAAAGACAGAATGGAAATTTTTTCAAGATTTCAAAATCGAATTTTGAAGCTCTTTAAGGATTTTGAATGGTTCGAATTATATACATGTTTCCTAAATATTTATTATACAAGTAAGAATATTTATATGTAAAATTCTCAACCTTCAAAACATCTATTATTTTGAATACTAAAAATTTTTTTATTAGTTTCAAGTTCCATATCTTATTATTTCTGGAAACCACAAATTACGTTTAAAAAAATATGAACACAATGTTTTTTTTTGCTTTCTCATAGAGAATGCTTTATAATGGTAAAATTTACCCAAAATTTTGAATTCATTTGATTGAACCTTCCTTCAATTCAAAAAAGTCTAATATAATGTTCTAAGCAATTGTCCGGATGTGTGTGTGTGTGTCACACTTTTTTGTGAACACGATAATTTGAAAACGGTTGCAGATAAATTGATAAAATTTGGAGGGCTTATTTTCACCACTAATATCTTGAAACTGAGCAAAGGATTTCGAAAAATATCAATTGCATTTTTTGAGCACTCAATAATATTTTAAAAATCGGGGTTTTTATAGTAAAACTTTTTTCCCTAATATAATTCAAAGTTGATGCGAGAACAGAAAAGATGTGTTGATTTGAAACGAATCGATTGACCTATAATATTAATATATTTTATTGAAGCGTAAGGAAAGTATAGTAATGCATAATATTTAGAAATACGGGTTTTTATAGTGAAACTTTTTTCTTCAACATAATTCAAAGTTTATACAACAACGGAAAAGATTCCTTGGCTCAAGACGAATCGATTGAACTGCTATATTAATACATTTTATTACAGAGTAGGGAAGTTATGGTAATTTATATATTTTTAAAATCGATTCTTAAAGTAAAAATTTTGTCATTCTCATCATTCAAAGTTGATGCAAGAACAGAAAAGATGTGTTGATTCGAAACAAATCGATTGACCTATAATATTAATAAATTTTATTGAAGAGTAAGGAAGCTATGGTAATGCGTAATATTTGAAAAGACGGGTTTTTATAGTAAAACTTTTTTCTTCAACATAATTCAAAGTTGATGCAGCAATAGAAAAGATTCCTTGATCCGAGACGAATCGATTGAACTGCTATATTAATACATTTCATTACAGATTAGGGAAGTTATGGTAATTTATATATTTTTCAAATCGATTTTTATAGTAAAAATTTTCTCATTCTCATAATTTAAAGTTGATGCGAGAACAGAAAAGTTGTGTTGATTCAAGACGAATCGATTCACCTATAACATTGATACATTTTATTGGAGAGTAAGGAAGCTATGGGAATGCATAATATTTGAAAACACGGTTTTTTATAGTAAAACTTTTTTCTTCAACATAATTCAAAGTTGATGCAGAAATATAAAAGATTCCTTGGTTCGAGACGATTCAATTGAAATGCTATATTAGTACATTTTATTACAGAATCGAGAAGTTATGGTAATTTATATATTTTTAAAATCGATTTTTATAGTAAAAATTTTCTCATTCTCCTCATTCAAAGTTGATGCAAGCACAGAAAAGATGTGTTGATTCGAAACGAATCGATTAACCTATAATATTAATACATCTTATTGCAGCGTAAGGAAATTAAAGTA
>CAKNYM010052626.1:64152-78716 GCA_932195095.1 Andricus curvator | reverse complement strand
TATATATTTTTTAAATCGATTTTTATAGTAAAAATTTTCTCATTCTCATAATTTAAAGTTGATGCAACAATATAAAAGATTCCTTGGTTCGAAACGAATCGATTGACCTATAATATTAATACATTTTATTGAAGAGTAAGGAAGCTATGGTAATGCATAATATTTGCAAACACGGTTTTGTATAGTTAAACTTTTTTCCTCAACATAATTCAAAGTTGATACAAGGATATAAAAGATTCCTTGGTTCGAGAAGAATCGATTGAACTGCTATATTAATACATTTTATTACAGAGTAGGGAAGTTATGGTAATTTATATATTTTTAAAATCGATTTTTGTAGTAAAAATTTTCCAATTCTCATAATTTAAAGTTGATGCGAGAATATAAAAGTTGTGTTGATTCAAGACGAATCGATTGACTTATAACATTGATACATTTTATTGAAGAGTAAGGAAGCCATGGTAATGCATAATATTTGCAAACACGGTTTTTTATAGTAAAACTTGTTTCTTCAACATAATTCAAAGTTGATGCAAGAATATAAAAGATTCCTTGGTTCGAGACGAATTGATTTAACTGCTATATTAATACATTTTATTACAGAGTAGGGAAGTTATGGTAATTTATATATTTTTAAAATCAATTTTTATAGTAAAAATGTTCTTATTCTCATCATTCAAAGTTGATGCAAGAACACAAAAGATGTGTCGATTCGAAGCGAATCGATTGACCTATAATATTCATACATTTTATTGAAGAGTGAGGAAAGTATAGTAATGCATAATATTTAGAAATACGGTTTTTTATAGTAAACTTTTTCTTCAACATAATTCAAAGTTTATGCAACAACGGAAAAGATTCCTTGGTTGAAGACGAATTAATTGAGCTGCCATATTAGTATATTTCATTACAGAGTAGGGAAGTTATGGTAATTTATATATTTTTAAAATCGATTTTTGTAGTAAAAATTTTCCAATTCTCATAATTTAAAGTTGATGCGAGGATATAAAAGTTGTGTTGATTCAAGACGAATCGATTGACTTAGAACATTGATACCTCTCATTGAAGAGTAAGGAAGCTATGGTAATGCATAATATTTAAAAACACGGTTTTTTATAGTAAAACTTTTTTCTTCAACGTAATTCAAAGTTGATGCAGGAATATAAAAGATTTCTTGGTTCGAGACGAATCGATTGAACTGCTATATTCATACATTTCATTACAGTGTAGGGAAGTTATGGTAATTTATATATTCTTAAATCGATTTTTATAGTGAAAATTGTCTCATTCTTATAATTTAAAGTTGATGCGAGAATAGAAAAGTTGTGTTTATTCAAGACGAATCGATTGACCTATAATATTCATACATTTTATTGAAGAGTGAGGAAAGTATAGTAATGCATAATATTTAGAAATACGGTTTTTTATAGTAAAACTTTTTCTTCAACATAATTCAAAGTTTATGCAACAACGGAAAAGATTCCTTGGTTGAAGACGAATTAATTGAGCTGCCATATTAGTATATTTCATTACAGAGTAGGGAAGTTATGGTACTTTATATATTTTTGAAATCGATTTTTATAGTGAAAATTTTCTCATTCTTATAATTTAAAGTTGATGCGAGAATAGAAAAGTTGTGTTGATTCAAGACGAATCGATTAACTTAGAACATTGATACCTCTCATTGAAGAGTAAGGAAGCTATGGTAATGCATAATATTTAAAAACACGGTTTTTTATAGTAAAACTTTTTTCTTCAACGTAATTCAAAGTTGATGCAGGAATATAAAAGATTTCTTGGTTCGAGACGAATCGATTGAACTGCTATATTCATACATTTCATTACAGTGTAGGGAAGTTATGGTAATTTATATATTCTTAAATCGATTTTTATAGTAAAAATTGTCTCATTCTTATAATTTAAAGTTGATGCGAGAATAGAAAAGTTGTGTTTATTCAAGACGAATCGATTGACTTATAACATTGATACATTTTATTAAAGAATAAGGAAGCTATGGTAATACATAATATTTGAAAACACGGTTTTTTATAGTAAAACTTTCTTTACTAACATAATTCAAAATTGATGCAAGAACAGAAAAAATTCCTTGATTCGAGGCAAATTGATTGATCTATAATATTAATACACTTTATTGAAGATTAAGAAAGTTATGCTCATTTATAATATTTGAATCATCTGTTTCAAACAGGAAAACTTTTTTCATCGAAGAAATTCAAAGTTGACGCATAAATAGAAAAGACATTTTGATCATAAATTTTCAAATAGAATAATTATGACAATTTTTCTAAAGAAATCATAAAGCTGGGAATGGGATAGGTTGCGACAGGACTTTTCCCTTCCCTTCTCCAGCTCAAAAAATTATAATTTCGAATAGAAAATTTCATTGGTCTGATTTGTCTTTGTATTTAAAAAATTGTTTGTATTATTTTGTAATTTTGTATTTTTTGTAAATTTATATTTTTAAATTGATCAAAATGAAGACTTTGGTTTGTCTATTATTGAAAAAATAACTAATGCTGCTCTATGAGGAAGCAAATACATTTGTTAACGGGAAGCAAAGTGCTCGTGAAATGAGCACCATATAATTGTAAATACAAACAAAGTGAAAAAACTCGAGATCGAATTCACAGCTAGTTTCAAGTTCATATCAAAGAACAAGCAGAGAGTAAAACTGGCTTGATGGTTTTCTATTAAGTCAAAGATGGTGGGAGGGAGGGTTTTTTTTTATTTGCAAGTTAAGGTATCGGATCGGAAATGCTTGAAAGTAGAATAAAATGTCAGTTCGAGTAGTAAAGTGGGAAACGAGCACTCTGGTGCAGAAAGTACGTCGTTATCGTTCTATTCCTTAGCTGTATTTACATCGTAGAGTTTACACAGAGAAATAGAATAGATATTCCAAAGCTACTCTTCCAAGTGGAAGTGCACGTTGTGTGCAGGCAGTGTTTGGTCCCGGGTCGATACGGCAACGTGATTACCACCCAGCTGTGTCTGATGTGCCTGATATGATTCTCGTTAAAGTGGCATGCCTCAACTTAGCAGCCCTCTGCGAAACCTGCATACGAATTCGTCCCTCGCCTCGTTCGCCTGGCCTCGCCTCGGTCGCCTCACCTTGTTCGGACATCACGTGCAGACTGCATCTATTATATCTTTCACACGGAAGTGGTATAATCTCGATACACTCGTCTTCCGCTTGTAAATTGATTTGTCTACGATTCTGTGACCCCTGTTGAAAAATTTAGGTCTAAATTTCAATTTATATATATATATATATATACCATTAAGCCATTTCCCTTTCGGGGTAGGCGTGACACTACCCGATTCGGGTAGTGTTTCTAGGTTGATAACTTGTAGTAAATAACTACAAGTGTGGGCTTACCACACCCACGATGTGCCAACAGCACTCAGTTTTCTCAAATGGTCACCCATCCAAGTGCTAACCGCGCCCAACGCTGCTTAACTTCAGTGATCTGACGAGAACTGGTTTTTTCAGCGTGGTATGGCTGTTGGTATATATATATATATATATATATATATACACATATATTGTGTCAATCCATTTCCTGCAGAGTACCCTCAGGAAACCAGACTGCTGCATATCATTCTGATTATCAACTTCAGATCAAAATGATTCACTTTTGTCAATCAAAAATTAATTTTTATACAACTCCATTCATATCTGTCTAGTGGCGGTTGTGATATTTTTCATGAAAAGTTGCAGGTTAGTCATGACCAATATAATATTTCTAAGCCAAGGAATTTATTTGAAAATGTTGAATTTCATGTTGGGAGAAAAATACCAATCTGGAAATTAATTTTTTTTCCAATAGTGGTTCTTTAGATTTTTAACTAAAAAAGATCAATTTTCAGCAGAAAATAAAAGTTTAAGACCAAAAGGACAAATTTTCAACAAAAAATGGAATAATCGCATTTTCAGTTTTAAAACAAACCAAAAAGGAATTTTCAATAAAATAGTTAAATATTGGACTAAAGAGATGGGTTCTCAAAAAAATGATGAATTCTCAACCAAAAGGAACGAATTTTCAACAAAATAATTAAATTTTTAACCAAAAAGTAAAATTTTCAACAAAGAAAGATTGTTTATCCAAGACAGAAAAAGTTTTTCCAAAAAATTGTTCAATTTTTAATCTAAAAAGGCAAATTTTCTACAACATAGTCAAATTTTAAACCCACAAATACGAATTTTTAATAAAATAGTTGTATCGTTTACCAAATAGTTGAAGTATCTAACCAAAAAGACAAATTTTGAACCAAAAAGAGTGAATTTCCACCAAAAATGTCATTTTTCAACAAACTAGTTCAATTTTGAACTAAAAGAGAAGTTTTCTACTACAATGATGAATCATCAACCAAACAAATCAATTTTTAACAAGACAGTTCAAGTCTTAAGCAAGTAATTAAATTTTCAACTAAAAAGATTAAGTTTCTTCCCAGATCTTCTATAAAAAAGAAGAATTTTCAAGAAAACACATGAATTTTCAACCAAAAAGTTGAATTATCAACTAAAATGAAATAGCCTAATTTTTAGGTTAAACATTTTTAACAAAAGTAAAAGAATTTTTAGCCAAATAGTTAAATTTTTCACCAAAGAAATAAATTTTCAACTAAAATGATGAATCTTCAACAAAAAAAATTAATTTTTAATAAAGAAATGCAACCTTCAACCCAGTAGTTAAATTTTCGACAAAAACAGATGAATTTTTATTCAAAAAGTTAAATTTTCAACTCTGAAAGTTTCTTTATTCAAGGCAGAAAAAATCGTTGGAACAGAATAATTGAATTTAAAACATTCAAATATGAAATTTTAATAAAATAATTGAATTGTCGACCAAATAGTTGAACCTTTTAACTAAAAAAATAAATGAGAAAGAATGAATTTCTAACAACATATTTCAAATTTCAAGCAAGTGGTTAAATGTGTAACCCAAAAGATTAATTTTCATCCAAGAACATACATTTCTACCAAAAAATAAGAATCTTCAGCAAAACACATGAATTTTCAATCAAATAATTGAATTTTCAACTGGAATCAAAAAGTTTAATTATCAGGTTAAAAAATTAATTTTTAAAATCATGATTTCTTATTTTGAAGATTTCGAACATATAATAGAGAAGATAGAAGAAATCTGTAAGATTTTGAATCAATTTTTCAAAATTTTCAGGTTTACAAAAAATTGTAATTATTTTAAAACATAGTTTAATGTTTAAATTTTTTGTCAAATAAAGTTAAATTTAAATTTTTTATACTTTGAAAAAAATGTATATTTTTAAAGGTTCTGAGATAAAATTTTGAAGCTTTTTGAATAGATTTCAAAACATTTCCAAAATTGACAAAATAGAATCTAAAAAATTCTAAGGAAATTTGTTTAATTTTGCATAAATTTTTTCAGATTTCGAACAAAAAATTGTTGAAGCTTTTTCAGAATTTTGAAAGGTTTCAAGAGTATACAACAATTTTTTAAGATTCCTAGGAACATTCTAAATAATTTTTATTTTGAAGAATTTATTTTAAGAGAATAATTAAAAAGATTTAAAAACACTTTTTAAGATTTCCATGATTTTTAAAAAAGAATCTCAAAGATTTCAAGATAATTTTTCTAATTTTGCAGCATTAATATAAACATTTTCAGAAAAATACAAATTATTTCGAAAGCTATTTGGATCTTTAGAACAATTGAAAAAATAATTAAAAATTTGAAAGGATTTCAAAAAATTAAAAACAGAATGTAGATTTTGGGAGATGTCAAGATCAAATTTTTAAACTCTTTAAGGATTGTGAAAGGTTTTAAGATGATAAACAAATTTTCTTAGGATTCTTGGGAAAATTTTAAATATTTTTTTATTTTTAAAAATATTGAAAAAAATTAAATATTTCAAAAGATTTTGAAAACTAGAACGAGTGAAAAATCCCAAAAATAGAATTCTCGATACTGGCATATTGGAATTGGGGCATGAATATTCAACCTCAATTTATCGAAAGATATCTATTTTGTCTAAATATTACTTAAATTATATTCTGAAATTAGCAATTTATGAAATGTTTGATTTTTTCGATTATTCGTTTTCCTATTTGCACAATATAATAATCCGAATATATGAGTTGATAATCAACCACAAATCAACTATTAAAAAATCGTTCAACGTTATTTTTGGATGTCCCCTAAACAAATACATAAAAAAAATTTATTTGAAAAAAATTATGTAAAATAGGAGACAATCTGTCGATATGTTGTTATTCGTTGAGATGTGGGAAATATTACTTTAGCCAATTAGCAAAAAAGGTCAAAAATATTTTCAAGGCATAGTAAAGAGATAGTGGCATGAGCAGACAATTGAAAGAAACTACTGACTTGACTGTCATTTTTTTCAAAATAGTAGAAAATAGTGTCAACGCCCAAAAAATTGTAAAATAGTGTCAATAGTGTTCTGAGTCAGAAACCTGCATTTGTGAAAAATAAAACAAAAGCTAATCTCAAAATTTATCTTTCAGAGAAAGAGATAGCTCACTACAAAGAGTAAAACTCCCGTTGAGCCGGTTTCCCCCACATGTGCCGCTTAGCCCCGTTTTACGGTAACTTACATTTCATCTTCTATTTTTCAAAATCCAATGCATTAAAGTAAAATAGGATTCACTGTAGGTACACTATTAGAAATGTTCGGAAAAGTCCGACACATTTAGAATACTAAAGTAACTGAAACTTACGAAATTAGGTTGCCGAAAACAAAAGCTAGTAACTTTTATAGTAAATTCACTAAATTTTTATCAAAATTCAGAAAAGGTATCTGAAAATTACAAATAGATTCCTAAAATTCATCAATGGTAACAGAAATACAAGTTGTCGTAACCGAAATATGTGCGCAGTTAGCAACTGCGCACTCCTCGCGTCTCGATCGCGGACAAAGCATGATGGTTGTGTTCATGGGTGGCAATGCACTGCAGAAGGTTGTATTGAATAGTAACAGTAAACCTATTTTTTCCGATATCGAATGATCTCAAGCGTGAAAAGGATTCGAAATTTGCACTCAACCGACCTAGAAGGTCGGCTGATGAGCGAATTGTCTTTGCAAGAAAATAGTTAGAAGATACTGCGATCATCTGCCTCGTGAATAAACTTCTAAAAAGGTACATCAGGACCACAAGTGACTAGCAGCACTGCGTAAATTGATCATTAATCCAGGTTCTAATTGAATAGTGAGTCTCCTCTTCACGTCAAATGACGCCCTCTTGCTAGACAGATATGTAAATGACTAAAGCTTTATGCAGTTACCATTGCTGAAATTTTTCTTTCTATTTAGGAAAATTAAGAACCGGTTCCTGCATAAAGCTTCAGTGACGCGTCGCTGAAAATTCCTAAAGAAATTTCTCACAGTGTAGGTCAGGAGGTGAACGTGCAATTCTGCAAGAAGCCTCTCTCTCCGAACATCTAAGAACACGTTATGAGCGTGGACGCGCTCTTGATAGTCGAATCTTGGGTTCGAGGACTATAGAGATGCCCACAAACTAGGGTAAGTACTCTGATCCATACGTATATAAGACGATGCCTAGCCATAGTAATCCGGGTGAGTATAATATCGAGCGAAGCAAACCCCTTTGCTCTCCATTTCCCGAAACTGAACCTTCGAAGACAAAGTACTTCAGATTCGCATGGTCAAGAGTGTGCTACTGCACTGTATTATATTCACGAGGAGATCCCCAGAGTGCGGAAAATGAAAACCTTGGGTGTGCACTGGAGCTTGGAAGTCTAGTTAGACCTCTTGGATGGAGGATCAGGTCTGTCTCGAAGGAGCTGGAGACTAGCATTGGACAAGGACTTCTCTCCTGTTGTCTTGGGCTATGATTGTCCAAACGCAATTCTTGTCTGATATATAAGATATCAAGAACTGTGTGGGGACATCAACGCTCGAGACGCGAATCTACAATCTTCAAATGAGATTAATATCAACAGTCAGAGACACTTTGTAGGGAAATTATTTGAATCCAATTGCCGCAAATAATTGAGCTATCTGTATCGATTTTCCTTCAATATAGTATGATCTTCGAACAATTGTAAATCCAATCATAGATGAGGCGTTTCGCCTTTCACTAAATCTGAAGGTATCAATTTGATCTTTAACAGAATGATTTGTAATTAAATTGTAAAATGTGTTTGTTCTATTGTTAAAACTGTAAAAGTGTTTTCCGTCATGTTATGAACATTTATCACAGCATAGCGTAATAATAATTTATGATTGCATGTCTTGTCTACTTTAAAAAAATTGTCTGGTTCATCCATGTACATATACCATGATCAAAGTGTTCAGAAGGTAATGGCAAAGGGATCGACAGAGGCTTTAATATGTGGAGCTAAAGCATCCGATTACTTGTTGAGGGTAGTCTTTCTGATAAGATGGAAGTGAAATTGAATCTGAACCAACGACATGAACATGTTTTGCTGTTACTTGATCCCCATTTCTCCTCGTCTTTGATAATCGATTGTCATAAGTGTTTTTAAAGGTTTGTAATCATCATATACAGGTATCGGAACTTTTAGGTTGAACTTGAGGTTAAAAGGTTCTTTAAAGGTTTGGATCCGGACCCTCTATATCTCAAGGGTCCGGGTCCGAATCCGGAACCTTTAATTCCTTAAGGGTTCGGGTCCGGGCCCAAACCTTTTAAATTCTGAAGGGTCCAGGTCCGGACTCTCCAAATTCTTATGCATCGGGGTCCGGACCGGACCCTTGTTGGACCATTTAGGTCCCCGGACCCTTTAAAAATTAGGGGTTCCGATCCCTGATCATATATAATGATATACGATTCATTAATTTTTTTTCACATTGAAGCTTCTATGTTTTGATCTTTAGTGATCAACCCCCCTCCCCTATGATTCGCTCGTTTTCAAGAAAAAAACTCCGCATTTTTATCAAATAGGTCAACATTAACCCAAGACCAAATAGGACCAAATAGGTTTTAAATAGGAAAAGCTCGTTTTTCAAGAAAATGTTGAGAAGTAGTACTTGTTGTTAACACTTTGTGAATTAAAGTTAAGTCAATTCTTAAGGAATGTTGAAGAGATAATTTCTGTCCAATAAATTTTCATTTTGACCCCCCCCCAACCCTTATTTATTGTGCCCGGAAAATGCGACAAAAAATGCAAAATAGCAGTTTTATGTCAGTTTCGTGCTAAAGACGATAATTTTTGAAATTTTTTCAACATCAATTATTTTTATTCGATAAGTTTCCAAGTATTATAAAACTAATTTTTGATTGTTCACACATTTGTTATTTGTTTAGACATTTTTTCCCAGTAAATCATGAAAAGTTATTATTTTTTGAAACAAATAATATAGTTGATGAATGTAAACAATAATATTGTAGTATTTTTCAATTGTTTAAACAATATCCATTTCTAATTCATGTTCCACGAAATCGTGAAAAGTTAGTATTTTCTGGAATTTGTGAGATAGTTAACGAATTTTAGGAATAATATGTTTTTGTTTAGGATATTTTTCCGCTATTACATAATTTTAATTTATTTGAATAATTTTTTCTTCTACAAAGCTTGAAAAAATTATTGTATTCTGGAATTATTTAGACAATTAAAATCACTTGCTTCTTTGCATATGAAAGATAGAGAAAATTCTATTATTTAAACAAAATTGTTTAGCATTTAAATTATACTTAGATCAAATTGTTTAAAAAAATGTTCATTGCTTTCCCCTGTAAATTTCGAATATTTATTATTTTCTGGAATTCATGACGCAGTTTAGAATTTTCTTCGAAATTCCTAATGACCTACTTCCTATAAGGAGGCACAAATGATTTATTATTAATTGTTTAAATAATTGCAAACTCTCTTTCAGAAAAAATGTCGCTCTGAGTATTCATTAAGTGCATTATTAATTGCAGAAAGATTGTTTAAATAATTACCGTTTATCTTAAAAGAAAAATAAATTACTCTCAGCATTCGTTAATTGTGACATTAATTCCAAAAAATATTACATTTTCACGATATACAAGGTGAGCAATGTTAACAAACATTAAAATTGTTTAAATAATTACCAAATATGTTATGAAAAATATTACTCTTGAAAATCTTTTGAATTCAATTAAAATTAATAAGTAATCATTTATTTCATTATTTATTAATTAATTAATTTGAATTAATTTAAATTTAATTCGTCAACTTGCATTATTTATCTCAAAAATAGTAACTTTTTACTATTGGCTGACAAAAAATTTTTGTTTAACAAAATAATTGTTTAGAAAATTAAAAATTAATTTAAAACTAGGCATAAAAAATTGAATTTTTTTCATTTACGTTTCAAAATATTGAATATTTCAGACTCAACTAAAAAAAAAAAGAACAATTTTCTATCGAAAGGCTTGAAATTATGCAATTTAACAAATTTCAATCAAAGCGATCTTGTTTTGTATTCTTCTTTTCAATATATGATTGTAAAATTTCATGAATGAATAATAATTCTTAATGAAATGTTGAAAATGCAAACATTTCAAATTAATAAGTGAAAAATTATGTTGATTGAATTTTAATCTATAGATTAAAATTAAACTATTGTTGAATTTTCATTTTTTCCCTTTCATAGTTTAAATTTGGCAAATTAAAATTAAAATAATTACATTTTGAGAAGTATAATTTACCATTTGAGAATTTTCAATTTTGAAACGATTAAAATTTACCTAAAATGAATGAAATTTTGAATAGTTTAAGCCAAGAAAATTTATAGTACCACAATTCTTTTTAATTAACATTTTCTTTAATGTTAAATAAAGTTTGGATTCGTTAGATTGTCTACTTTCCGTAGTTGACATTTTTTCATTTTTAATGATCCCCATTCAAAATTAGTTCATTTTGAAATTTAAAAAAAAAAAATCTATTTTTAAGCTTTATGATTGAAAATTTTTTCGTTTTGAATGGAGAAAATTACGATGTAACAATTTAAAATTATAGAAGCTTTGAGTTTAAAACATTCAATTTAGTTTTCCATTTCAAATTGCTTGATTTTAATCGCTTCGAATTAAAATTATTCAATTACAAAAATTTTATATTTCAAATTATTCTATTTTGAACACTTTTAATTAGAGAAAATACAAGTTTAATTCGTTAGAGTTTTAAATTACCAAATTTTCAACATTCTAATTTGATATTATTTGAAAATTTTGACATTCTCCTATTTTCGACAATTATTCCTGTAATCATTCCATTTCGAGATTCCTAATTCAAAAGAATATTTTTTTATTTTGAACGCTTTGAATGGCAAATTTAACAATTTTACAATTCTAATGAAAGTCTCCAAATTGAAAAATTGTAGTTCAAAATTTTTTCATCTTGAGAGCTTTTAATAAAAAAAATTCAATTTCAAACACTTTTAAATTTCAATTATTTAATTTTAAACGTGCTTATGTAGAAATAGTGCAACATCAATTCCATTTTAGTCCATTCAAAATATTGTTCTTTTTTCGAAATTTGACCTGCTATACAATTTTTGGATTTGGAACGATATCAATTTAAAATCGTTCAATATATTTTTTCTTTAATTTCAAGTGCATTCAATTCGAAATTATTAATTATTGTTTCAAAATTTTGAAAAACTTTCAATATTTAAAAATTTGTTTAATAATGGATCCATGAATATTTTTGATACTCTCAATGAAAACTTATTCTCCCTTTCAACTCATAATAATACATTTTTTAAAAGAAAACATGGCCCTCCTTCAATTCAGTACAAAATTGAAAATAAAATATTCGCCCCTTTTACCTGAATTAAAAAAAAAAAAAATTTGCCTCCCATATATTATTAATAAAAATTTCCTCCCCCCCCCCAACTGGATAACAATCTTCAAAACAAAAGAAGAGCCACTTCTAGTTGAGGAAAACTTAAGCACTAAAATTGTCTTCCTTTAACTCAATAGAAATGTGAAAAATAAAAAAATTATTCCTCCAATTCTTAAAATATTTGAAACGAAAATTTCCTTCTTTCCAAATCGAGAAAAATCTAAAAAATCTAAAATGTCCCGCTGCTATTTCAAACAAATTAAAACCTTAAATTTCCTCCTTTCGAACTTAATAAAAATGTTACAAATACCAAATTTGGCACCCTTTAACTCAATAAAAATGTAAAAAACATAAATTTTTCTCTTCCAATTGGTACAAAAATTAAAAGAACAAAATTGCTTCCCTTTCTTTTGAAATCAGAGACACTGCAGTGCTGAAATGAGGCGTACAAATTTTGATTAAAGGAATTCATCTAGTTCAGAGTAAATTGTAGGAATCTTTTTTTCTTCGTTCGAGATGCACGTTTTTTCGATTAGAAATCCAATTTTCATTTTGTAAAGAAAATTACTCCAGAGCCTCTACAGTGCTGAATTGAGGCGGAAAAAGTTTCATTGAAAGAAGTCCTTTAATTCAGAGAAAAAGAAGTTCAGATGGCGATTTGAATCCTTATTTTTAATTAAAAGAAGCAGAAGAAAAATAGATTCGTAGCTTTTGATTTATAAAGAATTACACATGATTACATGATTCAATTAAATTAAATTCTATACAAAACTCAAAAGACTTGTAGGGAGTGAATTTTCTGATTTTTTTAAATGTATTAAATTTTGTAAAATAATACTTAATTCAAAAGAGTAAACCTTGAAAAGGAAACATGAAAAATTTATCTTATCTCGTATATAGCTTAGTTCAAAAAATGTTAAAAAAAGTAATAAAAGCAAAGATATTTACTATTTTCTTTCACTCTCAAAGAACAATCGTAATGACTATCAGCAGAATTTTGAAATTTTTTTTTTTTAATGTCTCTTGTTTTCCCTGACAAATATTAATTTTAGAGAAAAAGTGAATGTTCAAAAAATATGCGCTTTAACCAGGTCTACAACTTTTAATCTTAAAATTTTTGTTTAAAAATAAAATGTTTTGAGATATTTTTTAAATTCGCTGATATCCTAATTTCCATGAAACTGCGCCAAAAATCCTGGTAAAACTGCTAACTGGGATAAAAAAGGAACCCCTAGGCCAAGTATCAAGTCTATATTCTTGGCTGACCTTTACAGAAGTATACCCAAACCTTCTTGCCACAAGGTGTATTTAAATTAATCTGATTTTTTAGGCCCATAATCCCGCTTTTGAAAAAATATTAGACATGTCCTTTTGGAATGCCGCCCCTCAATTATTGTAAAAGTGAAATGAATTCTGAAAAAGGACGAAGAATGGTGTAATTAGAATTAGGAATGAGAAGCAAGAATTTAATCTCCAGTTAGGAAAGCTGTTCAAGTTTCGAGATCGAAGAGGTATATAATCATAATGGGAGTGTAATACACAAAGCAGTGGCAGGAGGAAGTTTCTTGAAATCCTGATTACTTTTAGCCCCCTGACAATTGGCAGTCTGCATCTGTTATTGCTACTGCTATCAGTTTTGGTGCAGATATGAGAAAAAGAAAAAGAAATCAAGGATGGGAAAACCCCTTCTTCATCATCATCACCATCATCATTCAACAAGTTATTAGGAAAAGACCAAGAAAATTATATGGCAACAATCGTATCAAAAAAGGAAAAACATTTAATTTTATTTTTCTCCAAACAATGTTATTGGAATTTTTATATGCCACTAGCTGTTATTGCTACTGATATTACTTTCGATGAAGATATAAGAAACAAACAAACAAATCAAGGATGGGAAAACCCCTTCTTGATCATCGTCACCATCATCATCCAACAAGTTATTAGGAAAAGACAAAGAAAATTATAACGTAACAATTGTATTAAAAAAGGAAAAACATTTTATTTCAGTTTTCTCCAAACAATGTTATTGGAAATTTTATATGACGTTAGCTCTTGTTGCTAATGATATTACTTTTGATGATGATATGAGAAACAGAAAAAAAAACAAATCAAGGATGGGAAAAACCCGTCTTCATCATCATCACCATCATCATGCAACAAGTTGTTATAAAAAGGCAAAGAAAATTATATCCTAACAATCTTATCTGGAAAGGAAAAACCTTTTAATTTGATTTTATTCAGACTCTCTTATTAAAAATTGTGTATGACGTTAGCCGTTATTGCTACTAATATTACTTTTGATGAAGATATAAGAAACAGAAACACAAAAAAATCAAGGATGTGAAAACCCCTTCTTCAGCATCCTCACCATCATCATCCAACAAGTTATTAGGAAAAGGCAAAGAAAATTATATGGTAAAAATCGTATTAAAAAAGTAAAAACATTTTATTTCATTTTTCTCTGAACAATGTTATTGGAAATTCTATATGACGTTAGCTCTTGTTGCTACTGATGTTACTTTTAAAGAAGATATAAGAAAAAGAAAAACAAACAAATCAAGGATGGTGAAAACCCGTCTTCATCATCATCACCATCATCATGCAACAAGTTGTTATGAAAAGACAAAGAAAATTATATCCTAACAATCGTATCGGAAAAGGAAAAACCTTTTAATTTGATTCCATTCAGACGATTCTATTGAATAGTATATTGTGCTACAAGTTGAAAAAGCGAGAGATTTAAAACGA